>JBBPDI010101035.1:0-10669 GCA_037974545.1 Cucumis variabilis
TAATCTGTGTATATATTGGTATATATACGCAGTAAGAAAAATCACAGAACATGAAAAAGAATATGTGTATGTATTATTGAATATATGCAATAGTATATATGTTATAAATCACATAACATAAATTTATTATTTTGTGGTATACCATAGTATATACGAACAACGGGACATTTATTAAAAATTAAATGTCAAACATGATAGGAAGATGAACTGAACAATAAAAAATTAAACAAAATATTAATATACTGCAATACTTGCAATACATGTCATTTTGCCACAAAATATTACAATTATATGTTATTGAATACAATTATTGTAAATAAGATGAGGTATATATATAATAAATCATCAAAGAAAACTATTCTATATTACAGGTGTATTAAAAAACTATTATAATTGTACATAAGATGTTGTATATATTTAATAAATCACATAAGAAAACTATTATATCTTGCTGGTTTATTTACAAATTAGTATAATTGTAAATAAGATGTGGTATATATATATATATATAATAATGTATAAGAATGAAAAAATGCCGATGTGAAATTTTTTAATGTCTTACTGTGTAATATTATATATGTGTTAATGTATATATAAAGTGGAATATATGTGTAAACAGTATAATAAAATAAAAAGATACCGAAAGTTTAATATGAACGAAAGGATAAAGGATGCAGAATGAAAATATGAAAGGAAATGGTGTTACTTATGAAGAATGATGTGAAAAATATGCAGAAAGGTACCAAGGTTTATGCAAAAAGGTTACAGGATGTTTTAATTATGCAGAACGATATCAAATGATGAAGTAAATTGTGTTGACAATAGTTGTTAACAGTTGTTGGAGCTAACGGTTATAATTTTGAAGTTAAATGGTTGTGTTATGAATCACGTTAACAATGATGGAGCTAAATGACCGTCGACGAGGGATGGATTTCATTGAAGATTGTTCTTAACAGTTATACTTAATTACCATAAATTTCCATATTAAAAAAGATATTATTTTATACTTAATTAATATATTATTACAAATTTATTACCATTTATATATAAGGAAGTTGAATGAATCATAATAAATTAATAAGTGTGAATAAAGAAATAATTTAGATATAATATCTAATTAATAATTATTATAAGGTTAATATCATCCAAAAATTATGTGAATTCCTAATTAAGAAAATAAATTAAAATTTAAGACATTTGTGAAATTTCATTGTCAATTTTGGTGTTTTCTCTAATTCTTTCTTTTGTCAATAGTTTGAGATGTAACCTATTTTTTACATTTGTTTCAAAAAACATATTATTTTTAAACAAAGTTCTAGTTTTGGAGCTTGTTCTTTAGGAAGGGTTTTTTTTTTTTAAAAAATATATATATTATTTATGCCTAATCGACAATAACTACCTTAAAGCAAAAACTTATTACGTTTTGTTTTCTATGAAGTGTAAATATTTTGTTTGGTTGGTTTTTTTGAAAATTTTCTATAGATGAGTTGTGATGTTTGATTTTTGGATTGAAATTTGTAAGAATATGTGGGTTTGGTTTAATTTTTAAAATATAAAATTTCTAAATTAAATTTAAGACTTTCACTACTATAAATTTGGTCTTTCTTGACACACACAAATTTTGATTTTTTGATCGTCGTGGCAAAGAATTATAAAAAAAATATTTTTCTTGATACAATGTTTATGCTGACGGTCATGTACATCAAGAAAAGTTCCCTTATTTTGTTGAAGAAATACACTAACTATCAAGTTAGTTAGGTTTTCTTATGGACGAGACCTTATCAAAGGATGAATTTTCTTGATTTGTCTTGATGGATCTAGGGTTTCTTGATGGACAAAGGCATCCTAGGCAAGGTCCATCAAGAAAAATGATATCTTGATGGATATTGCTCATAAAAAAAACTATTTTCCACGAAACACAAAATCCGAACCCTCATTAACAGGTTCAGAGTTCATCAATAATATTCTTAAATCTTTACTACTTTTTTTCCAATTACTATTTTATATTCATCAATAATACAATTTTACTTTTTTAAAAGACAACTGTTGTAATTATAATTAGATTGAAATAAGTGACTTTATCAATAAATTAGTTATTGTGTTCAACCTTTAATAGGTTGAATTGAAAGTTTGTAATTTAGGGTTTTTAAAATTTGTAAAAGCAGTAGAAACTGAACAACATGAACTTAGCTTAACTGACACATGTATGTACCTATGGATAATAGGTCCTGTTCATCCTTGATGACCATTACCATCAAGAAAGAGTTTTCCATCAAAGAAAACGATTTTCAGTTTTTTAAGACATGTTTTGACCATAAAAAAACTACTTTTCTTGATGTTGATGGTCGAACTTTCTTGATATTTGCCTACTTGATGGATAAAGAGCATCAAGGTAGATATTTTTTTTTATGTGTTTTACACATCAAAGAAGACTAAATTTGTAGTAGCATTAGTTTGCAACAATTTTACGAAAAATTATTGTAAATAACAAAACTACTAAAAATATTTATAAATATGACATAATCATAGATAATGATAAACTATTAATTTAATTTGAAAATTTGTTATATTTTATAAATATTTGTTTAATACAAGAAATCATGAAATTTAATAAAAAAAAAACCATTGAATGATAAAAATCTACTGCACTTCGTAAAAAAAAATCACTAAATGACAAAAAAAAAAATCTACCGGGTAAAGATAAATATTTTGGCTGCTTTGACATTGTTGACAAGTCTCCAACAAAAAACTTATTGAATATATCATTTTATAGAAACAACTAATACATACTTTACTTTTCTTTCAAGTAAACTTGTAATATATTTATCTTTGAAAGTCAAAAAGTGTACCAAGATCAAGATGCATCATTTATTGATAGTACAATTAAATTTAAACATTCTAAAGTAACATGACAAGACCAAGATGATGATAAGATTCTTTTTTTGGCAATTGTCCATGTATGTATTTTAATAGTTCATTTGTTTTATTTATTTATTTATAATATAAAGTTAGAGATTAAAAGTTATAGTGGAAGTACTATCCAATTAAATGCTCATTTTAATATTTTGTTAAAATCTTGACCTTCTTCTTGAAATTTAATGACCGTTTTTAAATATAATTTTATTAAAATGTTTCAAATTGATCCAATCTAAAAGTTTAATAATCACTTTTAGTAATTAAAAAGATAAAACAAGCCACAATCAGCTAAAAAAATCTTTAAAAAATAGTGTAAATCCATATATGTTAAAAGGTGCAAAGTTTTTATGGAAGTTTCTAAGAAAAGGAGGGTGGTCTTAAAAAGGACTAGAGATGAAATAGAAATGAAAATACTACTATGGTGTCCTTTTTTGAAAAAGAATGAGAGCCCCACAAAATGTGAAACTCTTTTTTATGGAGAATTAAACAACCAACACCTCATGGTATTTATCCTTTTCATAAAATGCATTTGTTTAGTTAAGGTCATTGATTATGCCATTTTATTCTAAGATAAGGAAGTGACCCAAATCAAAGTTCGATTATTTTAGGATAAGAAACTCAACTACTCAAATTTTAGTAGGTAAAGGTATGATGAATACATTACTTTAATTATTCAATTCTCAAAAGCATAATTTGCTGTTATGTGTGTTTGTTTTAATTTAATTTTTCAAAACAAGAAAAAAAATTATTTTAAATAACAAAACTTTTTAAAAATCTACAAATATAGCAAAATATCACAATCTATTTATGTTAGACTTCTATCTATGTCTATGTATCATTATAGACACATATATAAATAGTCTATCTTAGTCTATTACAGATAGATTGTGATACTTTGCTTAATTTATATAAATGTTACGATTTAATTTGTTATATTTGAAAATAGTCCAAAAGAGATATGTTTGGATAGATTAGGAAAATAAATATGTTTTTTTTTAAAAAAATCATTTTTATTTAAGAATTGTTTTCAAATATAGCAAAATGAATCAAAATATAGTAAAATTTCATATATGTATCGATAAGATCCATCATTAATAGAATTTGAAATTTTGTAAATATTGTTAGTAATTTTTGTGTTTGAAATAAATTTCCTAAAAACTTGTACATGAAGCCATTCTACTTTCAACCAAATTAAAACATATACACATTGACCAAGAGGTGGGAAGCAAACTAAATTTAACCAAAAAAAATAGAAAAATGAGAGTAAATGAATATACATAACATTGTATTACTAACAAACTTTATTTAAGGATATTTAAGCATGCTTTATTACTAGATTACAAAACAGGGATAGGATAATAATACACCTATATTTATTTACAGATATGGTATTTTAGATAAGAGTGAGAGTAGTAGTGAGTTTGGATTAACTTTCTAAGTGTTTAAAACAAGTGTTTTAAACATTTAGAAAGTCAATTCAAATTAACCCTTAGCCAACTAATGGAATTCGGGTGACAACTCCATCACGATTAACCCAAACCCTAACCCTATCGCACCTAATGTCAAAAGTGACAACTCTTCCTTCCCGAATAACAGCCACGTCCACATATGGATTTTCCTTTTCTATTCTACTCTTGGCCTCCTCGCTTCTTGTTCCTAATAGCTCTGGCCACGCCATCTTCCCTGCTCAAATTAATATCACAACTTTCAATTAAGTATTTACTTTTAAATTCATAACAGTTAATGTTTATGAACTTGAATGTAACAATTTACGATTCATATTTTCAAATTTATAACAATTTAATACTTAATATAAAAAAATTATATCAAAATTTAATGTCAAATTCTCCTATATATAAACTTCGTATTTTATAAAAAAAATATTGAATTTCTAATTAGGTTATCCATTTATATTTGTGCAAGTAATCTTAGACACTAATTTCTAAGAAAAAAAACCTAAATAATTACAAATTTTAAAGTAGGATGACTAATTTGTTATATATTTATGGACTAGCTGAATTGAAACATTATAAAATAAAATTCGAGACAAAATTGTTGCTTTCCTGAAAGTTTAAGGACTAAAATTAATTTTTACCCTATTTTCTTTCATATTTTTGACGTATTTGTTTATTTTTTCAAAAAAAAGTAAACAAACATTCATCTATTTATTAATAAATTAAATTTAAGATTTCTTAAAAGTAAAGTAACTAAAATTGAATAGTTTAAAGTAAGATTTTTTCAAAAAAAAAAATGACAAACTATTTACACTTCATAAAACAAATGATCTAAAAATAAAAAAATAAATTAAAATATTTACATGTTATAGCAAAATTTTGAATTTTATCAATGATAGAAATTAAGTCTATGAATGTCACTGATAGAAATATATCTGAAAATTTTGTTATATGTTATAAATATTTTGTCAAATTTGTTACTTTTGACAATTCTCCTAGAACAAAACCGACAAAATTTATTACACTTAATTTTTCTATTAAATATAAATATTCTGTCAAATGTTTTATTTTTTTTATTTTTTTTTTTAAATTAAAGTATATAAACTAAGATTGAGCAAAATTTAAAGACTAAGATGGTATATATTTATATCCAATAAATTAAAATGGCCTATTTCAAGGAAGGCTATTTTAGTGTTGTCAATAAGTAGATTTGGGTTATATATTTATAATATAATTAATTCCTTAATGTATCATTATTTATCTATTTTAATCATGGATCATTATAATAATCCAATTTTTTTATTTTTACATTTTAAAACCAATCAAAATTAATTTCTAATGATTTAAAACAAGTTTGAAAAAGGAAAAAAAGAACACTTGCAATTAGCACAAGAATAAACAAATTACATGAAAGAAATCTAAGAATTATTCACATACCTCGGCACCAAAGAGCCATGGCTAAGGCTTTTGATTTGGATCAGGGTTTAGAGATTTAGGGTTAGTCTATTTATAGAGAAAATGGGAAGGGAAGGAGGGATGAACCGTCGTTAATGAGTGAAGAAGGGTTTTTTGTCCGCCTTTAAAAGGTCGACAAAAGGGATTTAATTCAAGAGGTGAAACATGACACTTTGGCTTATGCCATTCATCTGTCTTTTTCTCGTGTCAATAATCACTTTTGGAAGTTTTCTACTTTATTATTTGTTTTCAATTGTGACAAAAACAGTTGTAATTCGGATTCATTTGAAGTTAATTATCTAGTTTCAATTACAAATGCTACAATTTTATAGTACAATATATGTGTACACACAAAGATTCCAAATACTCGATAATTCAAATTATTTAACGTCAAATTTAAAGGTTGGATTAGGTTAATCATCTTTGGCTAAAAAGAATTTTGGGTTGATCCAACTCAACCCAAATCACATATATGTATATATACATCCATTTTTTCATATTTAAAGTTTGACTATTTTTTATTCATCGATTTGTAAATTTTTAATGTTTTTCTTTTAGAATCGTTATGATATTTATCTTTGTTTAAAATTTGTATTAAATAGCAGGCATTTTGTATTTTATATTTAAATTTAATGTAATTTTAGTCATTAATTATGTATCGTGGATAATTTTTTATATTTAAAATTAAAAACAAAAAGTTAAATTTCAAGGATTTAGTTAAAAAAAAAAACTCTATTAGGATCTTTTGCAATCCAAAAAACACCTCAATTCAATCGATCCAACACAAGTAAAAACTCCAAAATTGAGGATATGTTTTCACTATATATGTCTATTGTTTTTAAAATAATGAGATAACCTAACCTATCTTTAACCTTTACAATTGTTTTGAAAAAGAAAAAAGGAAGGTGATGTGGCAATAAGTGTTGTAAAACAAAGGTACACGTGGGCATATTTTCATATAATGGATAATTTTAAAACAATTGTACACATAAATGATTTTAATATGGTCTAGAAGTTTGGGGAAGTTTAAAGTTATTTCACCATTGCATGATTTTAACTTAGGTCACCAATCACAACTTGTCATGCAAAGTTTTTTTATATTTCATTTTAGGCATTTTCCCATATAGTAAAACCAACCAAAAAAAAAAATCAAATCAAATCTAACACTAATACTTTTTTTTTCTCTTTGCTTGTGATGGTAGAGAATGTGATTACACTTTGATAATACTCTTTTATATTTTCTAGTGTGTTTCGTTCTTTTTTATTGCTCTCTTAACCTTCTTCAATAATTACTAATGGTTCCTACCAGTGTTACTAGACTTTTTTCTTAATTCATAAAGTAGACATTTCAAAAGTATAAATATTAAAATGAACTAAACCTCAACATATAAAATCAAAGCAAACAATTTGTAATCTTTCTAAACTTATTTACTGTTACGATTATAATTACATATCTATAAGATTAAGTTAATGGGGACTGCAATCTGATTAGTTGTCAATAGTCATAAATTTGATTGGATTATTTTTATTCACAATGAAGAAGTTCCAGATTTAATTTTTCATTGACTTACACACATATAATAAACTATGTGTAATAATTTTTCTGTATATATTCGTGAATTTGAAATATTTTTAATATTACAAAATTTAACTTTGTCATAGCAAGTTTAGCTTAGTGATAATTAGAATACACTTTGTGATAAGTGAAACGCTTCCCCACCATTACAATTGTGTGATGTATAAAAAGAAACATAATGTGATTTTTTAAAAAAAACACAAGTTAAATTTTAGCTCCACCTACCCAATACACAAATCCACTTAAAGTTGCTATTTTACTTCAACTTGTTCATGTAGATATTTTATTGAGGTTTCATATAGATGATCTAAACTATGAGCCTCAAAATGGAATTGGTCTCACTTTTTCATTTTGTTAATGTCTTATCCACGTTGAAGTTATCCAAACACATCATTGTGAATGGTGATTTGATTTCACTCTCATTCTCTCTTTCACTTGAGTATAGGCTTTATGGTTCCCACACTCTCTATTTTCTCTTGTTCTAGCTTCCTTTGGATTTTAGTGTTTTTGTTTTCACTTTCATTATTTTCTCTTACTCTTTGCTCTACAATAACGAGAACAAGAGCGAGAGTCCACACATTTGAACAATAAGATGGCTTCGATAACTTTCCTTGGCAACGATACAATAAAAAATAAAAATTAAAGGTTGATTTCATTTTGTACCAAGCTACACAATTATTTCGACTTTTTCATACTAATCACCTTAAATGGAATTTGCCCACTTAGTTTTTTCCCTTTACATTCTGCGTGAAATAACCAAAATGAACAATTGTGCATGCTGATTAAGATACCACTCTAGCTAGCCTGTCCGCTCCTTTGAATCCTGGTTGTCACGCTTTTTTCTCATTCTCACTTTTTGTATATATCTATAGTATATATAAAAGTATGGATTTGGAGAAACTTTTTGTTTCCAATTTTACTAAAAATATTTGTTTGTTTCTTACTTTGGTTTTATTGTAATTTGCTTTTTATTTTATTTTTTAATTTAAAATTAATTATTAATAAATGCATATATATATATATATATTAATAATTTTAACTTTTTCTTTCCAATTAATTATATCATTAACATTATTCTAAAACTATTCACATTCCTCTATCTTCCACCTATTCACATCCCTCTATCTTCTACCTATTCACATTCCATTATCTCTTATTAACTATTTTGTAATTATTTCAACCTTTCAAATTCTTTCCCTTTTCAAGTCTTTAGGTATAAATATTCCATTCTTTTTATATTTTTTTTCATGTTCAAGCTACAACAAAAGGTTGGTGTGTGAAGAAATTAGTCTTCCAACAAGTTCAAATTGAAGATTTGTGAGCCGGGGCTACAAAAGCCCACGAACCTTCATTTGAACTTGTTGAGTGACAAAAATTCTTGAACTTGTTGAGACGAACATTCCACCCTTCTTCCAGGGTGTATTATTCAAAATTTAAAATTTAAAATTTAAAATTTGTTTTTCTTGAGCAATCATCAAATTTATCCCTTAAAATTATTTTTGCTATTTTAAACCTTGGATATGTAATTGATACATGAAAAAAGCTCTACACATCAATCTAAAGCTTGATTGAATGTATTGTTTCATAGTCATACTATCAAATTCTTTATATCTTTTAGCTCATTCTATTTATACATGCATATAACAAATCTTGAGAAAGAAATTTCTCTAGAAATAAAGTTGAAAAATATATTTACAAAATTATTTTAAAAAATCATGAGTAAGTAAATATAGTTTTATACTATTTGTGTGAAAAGTTAACGTGCATAGCACGTGCTACCAACTAGTTTTACATAAAACATCCAATTGCAAACCATATTCATAATGCACAAATCCCACAAAAAAATCAATGCAAATTTTAAAATTTCCAATTAAAATTTGACATGGCTCTTAAACCAATTAAAGAAAGCTCTTTGTAGTAGAAGATTTTACAGAACCATTTCTCAATTTAATTTGGTAATGCCAAAATACCAATACATTGACAATATTTAAAAACAAAACTCTAAAAGGCTAATCATATTTTTAAATTAAAAGATACAGAGAATGAAAAACTCATGTAGTTTGACGCATCTGAATCTACTAAAACTCCAAATTGGAAACATCACTCGTCGGAAATCTTCTTATATTCTAGTATGAGATTGATTTGTGGAAATCAATTGGAATGAAAAAAGATTTTGAGAGAAACTATTTGCAGAGAGGCAAAAAGCATATGTTAAAAAAACTTTTTTTTTTTATTTATTTCTAACTCCCTTTCCTTTAGGAAGTAAGAGATAATCATTTGATTCTATTAATTTAAAAAATATTAAACTAATAGAAATTTTAAATCAACTAATTAATTAATTAAATTATATTTAATTCATATTTTATTTAAATCATATTTAAGAAATATCTCTCACATATCTTATAGTTTTAATTTAATTTAATTAAACTAAACTATTAATTAATTCTCTAATTTATTAATAGCTAAATTAAATATCTTATATTTAACTTAAGTTAAATTTGAATCATATTCACATATCAATTTCTCTCATAACCAATAATTTTAATATGAATCCAGTTCACATTAAATTAATATTTGAACTCATTCAAATATTTTATCTCTTGTAAATTAATTTTGAATTGTATCTAAAATTAAATTTATATAATAAAGTTTGATTAAAAAATAAACTTTATATTATAATGTATCATCATACATTATACTAATTTCCAAAGTAAATTTGAACATTTCAAATTACAACTAATTTAAATAAATTCCATTACCCTTTACGAGCTAGGAAAGGGACCTAATGGATCAACAGATTAGAAGCTACAATGATATATGATTAATTGGCTAAACTCATTAACCACATTAATCACTATTCGTTAACTATGGGTACACTCTACTAAAGACTCACGGTTAAACTCTTCTCACTGTAGGTATATTTATGTGTCCTCGAATATAGACCAATACCAGTAAGTTAGTCCTTCACAAGTGTTCAAACACCAACTAGATCAAATTACCGTTTTACCCCTGAATTACTTTTAGTCCTTAAATACCAATGCTCCTTTAATGAACAACATGTTTATGGTCCAATCAATAAAGAGAAACCGATCTCGTGTCATAAAGAGGGTAGGGTATTTTGACTTTTGACTTTGAAAAATTAAACTTTGACCTATATTTAAATGTGATTTGAATTTTGGAAAAACGAATGCGGATTCATACTCGGGAGGTTGAAATTAGTCAAGACGAATAAAATGGTAAAAAGTCAAAATGTTGACTTTTGACTTTT
>JBBPDI010101058.1:0-10666 GCA_037974545.1 Cucumis variabilis
ATTTGAAATCTAAATACTAAAACTAATTAACTAAAACAAAACAATAACTAAACTAAACCACTTACCGGAATGAAGAGTGACGAAACGGCAACGATGACAAACGGTCGAACAAGGACAACGGCGAGCAGCGGCTTGGATCTCTCTCCTTCTCGGCCTCTCTCTCAACTCTCTCGACCTTCTCCTTTTCAGTTTTGTGAATTACAGAACCAAAAAGGTTTTTATAAGAGAATTCCCAACGCATATCGAAAACGTTGGAAGACACCCCTTATTCCCGACGCTTTACTTATGACATCGAGAATGGCTATACTATTCTCGACGCTTTACTTATGACGTCGGAAAAATGCAAGAATTAATTATTTATTTATCTTCTTCCAACATCTTAAGTTATGGTGTCGAAAATAATTGTATTAGTCAACATGTATTTTATGCGTTGAGGATTGGTCTTTGTTTCGACGTTGCTTTTCCCGACCTTCAAAATCAGAATTAGTAATACTTTCAAATTTCAAAATGTAAAAACTGAACTCCATCCTTACAAACATTTTCTCAAAGTATAGGCATTATCATTTTTACCCTGTAAGCTGAAGCATAACAAAATAAATCAAAGATGAGCATTTAACCTCCTAACTAACCAGAACCAAAATGCAGATTTGTCATAAAATCATAAAATAAAGAACAAAGTCTAGAGAGCTAAATGAAAAATAAACAAAAAAAAATCTAAAACACTTCAAATTTAAATGCAATACTAAAACCTAATTCAAAATCTAAATCCTAAAACTATTTCAAAATCAAAATTTTAAAACTAATATTAGAACTAATTAACTAAACCAAAACTAAAACAAAAACAATAAAGAACTTACTAGAATGAAGAGTAGCGACGGTGAGAGAACGACGAACTGTGGGACAGGGCAGCTAGATCGACTCTCCTTCTCGGTCACTCTTTCAACTCTCTCGGCTTCTCTCTTTCGTTTATGTGAATTGCATACCCTTTTTTATAGGAAAATCCTGACGAATCCCAAAAATGTTGGAAGACACCCCCATATCCCGACGCAACAAACGATAACGTCAGGGGAGGTGGAACCTATTCCCGACATCATAAGTGAAACATCGGTAATAGTTATTACCTCCCCTGATTGCATGGCATCGGACAAAATAAAATATTTATTTAATTGTTTAGTTTTCATTGATGTGGTCAATGTGGGCGTCGGGAATGTGGTCCCTATTCCCAACATTTGTGCTCCTTGCGTCCGAGAAAATAAAAACAATTAAATATTAATTTCTCTTTTTCCCAACATGGACAAGATGACGTCGATAATGGGGACCACATCCCCGATGTTTGTGACGTTATACTTTATCCTTTATACAGATGTAAATAATTATAGGATATTTAAACTTAAAAAATAGTTATTGACAAAAGTTTTACAAATATCTATCAATAATAAAAGTTAAAAGTGAAAGCCATCGGTGATACTGTTATCCAATAAGCATATGCATTATTTAGCTATTACATGCATTATTTAGTTATTAGTGATAGTCATTAATAGAAGTTATGGTTATCATTGATACCTTGTATCAATGATACTTATCAATAAAAGTTATTTATGATAGTATTTATTAGAAAATTATCAACAATTGTCAATGATAAAAGCAATTATCAATAGTAAGAGTTCTAACTAAGAAAAAAAAGGAGATGCACTTGGTTATAATAATAAGTGGTTATCATTGATAGCTATTAATGATATACATTGATAGGAGTTATCATTGGCTATCAATAATAAAAGCCTAAGTGATAGTTGCTATCAATATATAAAAGCAAACGATAAAACCATTCTGAAAAAGAAAGCACGAATAGCATCTATCAATAATAGAAACTTATAGCAGCAATCTACTACTATCGTTGCTAGTTTGAATAAACTTTCAATTTGAGAAAATTAGGAAACACTCATAAATTGTGACAAATTGAAAGTTATCACATATAACAGTTATATGTCATAGCAGTTGGTTAGCAACTATCAGTGATACTATCAATTGTTGTTAGCGATAGCTCTCAAAATGGAAAATTTGAGAAATAGTGTGCGAAACAATCATTTCTCAAATTGAAAGCTATAACTGATAGTAACTATATGTGATATCAATAATATAGTTGCTGTAATGATATCTTTGAATTTGAGAACTTCGGGAAGAAATTTCCAAAATGGTGGTAGTTGTACGTGGTTTTTCTAGTTTTTTACTAATTTTTGTGATATATATATATAAATTATTTTAATCTTGTACTATATATTTTATTATTTTTTACTCAAAATTTCATTTGTGCAAGTGACCCTCATGATTAAGGTTACATTTGTGTGTTCTAAACTTGAATGGGATGGAAGCAAACTCTTACTCATCAAAGTTCATACATACGAGAGAGTATTGAAAAAAAATGAATTTAAGAAATTTATAGGGATGGTCAAATAACCTTATTACTTGAACAACTCGGACTACCAAGTCCAAGTTGTAAAGATTGGGTTGGGTTCGTGTTATATTTTTAACCATCTGAATTGACCTAACCCAACTTGAATTTTTAATATTATTAAAATATATGTTACAACTAATAAATATTATAATTCATGTAATAGATATGTTAAATTTGATATTTAACATTTGAATTTCATTTAACTTTTATGAAATTTTATTTATTAAAATGTGTCGTAAACAAATTTAAGTATTTTAAATTAATAAATAATATAATTAAAAAATAAATTTTGAGGATTGGGTTGAAGATCTAATTTGGATTGTCAATTTGACTAACCCAAAAATTCAGGTTGGTCCAAAAAATTTCTTCAACTCATGCCCAAACCGAATGCATTCACATCCCTAATAACCTATATGCTTAAAAGTCATTATCTCTAATTTTGGGCAAGGAACCATGAGATACACATGAACCAAACTTTCCAAAAACAACTCCCAAAGAATTTTCTTTTAAAAGCATAACAGTAATAGGTAGGCATCTTCTCCAAACCTACAATTAAATTGTGTATTTTTTTTTTTGGCAAAAGTTGAAGCCTGTCTCCAAGGAGAAAGTTTAGTTTCTCAATAAGAAGAAATTAACAACACATCTTGGATATACTTAAAACAAAAATAACTAGAAATTGATTTCCCAAAACAAAATAGAAAAAGAATAATTTACTAAAATATGGTAAAAGTTTGTGAACCAGATCATCAACAGTCTTTCACAAACCTGCAATATCATATGATCAATGCCCGAGAACTTGCCATAAGATGATCCGCCAACGTCAAACTGAGTTTTAGAAGCAAAGATTTGACATCGATACAATAAGGTTCGATACGATAGGGCGTGTATGTTGAGGGGAATGAAGCCTGGTCCGAAATCATTCAAAAGTAAAGAGTTCTAATTTGAAGAGTTTCAAAAATTCAAAAGAAATGAAAGATCTCGCACCAGACAACATTCCCCTCAACTATTCATGAGAAGGGAAGAGGGAGGAAAAAGAATAAAAGGAAAGAAAGGAAGAAATAAAGGGTTTGATTGAGATTTGATTTGGCCATGCATTATATTTAACTTTGATAGGGTCCTTTTATATGTAACAATGAAAGCGTTTTGTTGGGGTGTTGTGACATGGACTCCCACTTTCTAAACTCATCTAATCTTTTTATGCTCATTTCAGTTAATTTTATACCAAATTTCCCTTCCTTCTGTGCTACCAAATTCTCATGCTTGTTTTGTGAAAGAATATGTCATACTAATTATTTAGCCAAACTAAAAGGTGTAACTCTTAAAAGTGATTTTTAGATAGAAGGGCATAATCAATATCAAACATAATAAAAACGACGAGGTCCAAGAAAATAATAAGGTTTGAGTCAAGCTCGAGAAGCTGAACCTAACAAAATGTCCTACAAAACATATACGATAAAATAAATGTTATTTTTATTCAGCTCTGAAACTTTAGATTTATAATAACTTAGATCTTTTTTTGTTTTTGCATAGAAATATTTGAGTTTGGTAAATACCAAATTAGTTTTTTTTTTTCTCAATGAATTTATTATCGCTGTCACGTGAAGATAAGATTCTTTTGTAATAATTAGTGTACACGTAGCTTATTAGTTTTAGGTTGAATCTAACATATATTGTGTAAATTTATGTTCTTTTACTCTAGGGTTGGATGGATATATACTTTTTACCAAAGTTACCTTTATAAAAGAAACATTTTGTGCAAAGATCATTTTGTTGCCTAGCTCAGGTAGTGTCTACACATTATTAGACGCTATATAGGTAAATTCACACAATTGGACAAAAGTGTTTAGAAGTTGTCATTATTAAATACGTTAAAATATTGTTTTGGATTTCCTATATTTCATAGTTTTTGTTGAATTTAATTTCAATTCTTATGCTTTTAGTTCTCCAACAAATCTTTAAATTTAGTCTAAATGATTAAATAATAATACTAATTTTCATATAAGAAGCATAATATATGTGACTATGAATAGTATTTTTTAAAAAAAAAAACAAGTAAATAGACTAAATTTAAGATTTATTAATTTAATGGAACTAAAATGAATCAAAATTGTAGTGCCAAAATTATATTTTAATCTATTAAATATGAGTTTTTTGGGTTGAAAGACTAAGGATCGAAGAAGATGAATTTACCTTTTCATAACTCACGTTACATTTACATTTGCATTTGCTCTATCTAAACTCGACCTACTCAAATTTATTCTAAAGTAAATTTGTTTTAAAGGGTTTCGATTCTCAGAATTATAATAAATTATCCTAAGTCAACTATGATAATACATAGCACATACATAGAGATCTAAATTAGTTAGTGTCTTTTTTTTTTATAGATATATTATTTAGTGTAACAAACAATAGGATATATTCCAAATGCTATATATAATTTGACACTCTTGTCTTTAGCTTTTTATTAAAGATGAGCATTAAGCATATATGACAATTATATCACTTAGCTTGCACTTGATTGTTGACACATTGCATTGGAAAAATTTCGTATTACCTTTTTAATTCTTTTAATAACAAATTTGTGTATAGAAAAAATAGTACTATATAACTCATTTGAGATAAATAACCTGAAGTTAATTGATTGCATACTTATTCTTCATAAGATTAGTACGAAAAGAATTATAAGGTTTCTTTTATAATTTTTAAAAAAATTTAGCATATTAACTATTTATGAAAAGTTAAGAGACATTTTTAAAAATTGCAAAATAAATTAGGATATTTACGAGTTATAGCAAAATTTTAGATTCTATCAATGATAGTCTTCTATCACTATAACATATCAATGACTATCAATGATAAATTTGCTATGGGTTGTAAAATTTTTGAAAAATTTGTTGTTTTTGAAAATTTTCTAAAGCTTTATTGTAAACGTAAAATTGGTAAAAATATTTACAAAACATAATAAAATTTTAGATTTTATCTCTGTATAAAAGTCTATTAACTGTGGCTATCGATAAAATACAAAAAGAAAAAAATTATTGTATTTTAGTTCATTTGGTTATATTAAAAAAATCCCCATATTTATTTATGGAGAATTTTAAAAAATAGAAAATTTTACAAAATATGTACCACTTATAGCAAATTCTATCACTATTAGTCATTGATATGCTATAATGATATAAGACTATCAATGATAAAATTCAAAGTTTTGCTATAGCTTGTAAATATTTTAATTTATTTTGCTATTTTTAAAAATGTCACTTTATTTATTTTAAATTTACACAAGTCGAAAAAGAATGTATTAATTTAGGTTTTTGTTTGATAACTAAGTGATTCTTAGTTTTTTCCTTAAAAAAAATGAAACTAAGCTTATATATAAACTCTATTTATACTCCTAAATTTTTGTACTCTTAAAAAATCAAGTTAAGTTTTTGAAAATTAAAAAAGAAAAAGAAAAAGAAATTAAAACACGTAATTTTATTAGTGAAGTTTGGCTAAATATTGATCGATAGTTTTTTTAAAAAAAAAAACAAAAAAAAAACACATAAACTTCAAATGTTCCTTTAAGAGAGATTAAAATCATAATGGAAGGATTGGGAATAAAATAACCAAAATTTTAAAGAACAAAAATTTTAAACCAAAAGGCTATCAAATGGGGTTGTATTATTTAGGGGAATTACTATACAAAATATAACAAAAAATTTTAAATGAGTTATATAAAGAGTTTGATAAAGAAGTTTTTTTAAAAAAAAATAAAAAAAATTATAATTCATAAAATAAACAAAATTTATTATACTTAATTTTTCTATAAAATATAAATATTTTGATAATTTTCCTTTGATAAACTTTGTTATATTTCTGTAAATAATTTCAATATTTAGCTATTTCTGAAAATACCTTTATTACTTATTTATACTCTTGTTTTGATAGTGTACTATTTTTATTTGAAATTTTGGGTTATTAAATAATAAATTACTACAAGAAGAAAAGATGTATATTAGGCCACCAATTATTCCATTCTTATTCCTATCTAAAGTCAAAATTAGGAACGTACACAAATATACCTCTTTAAAATATGGGGGAATATCATTCAATGCAACTTTAAATAACGAATATTACTATTTATTCCTTTTCTTTAAAAAATTAATATCAGGTGAAATAGTGTATTTTGATCAAATCTTTGGCCTAAAAGAAAAGATGGTCATTGAACTAAGTTCGCATTGAAACTTAAAATACTATATATATATATTAAAATGATGCAAATTGGTATTAAATTCTTTTTATTTATTGTTTGTCAATTTACTTTAAAATAAAGTAGCGCGAATATATATATATTTTGAAAATAGTGGTAAATATAACAATTAGATTTTAAATAATTAAATATATTGTAAGATTTAATTTTTTTTTTGCAAGTATAATAAAATCTTCAAAGTCTATCAATGATAAAAGTATATAATTGATAGACTATGTTAGATAGATTTTATTATATTTATAATTTTTTAATACTTAATTATTATTTTAAAATTACTACCGATTATAATTAACTGCGTGTTTATATACACATTTTTTTAGTGTGAAAGAAAAAGAAGTTAAATCAAGAAATACTTCCAAAGAAACAATTGGAAAAAATGGTTTTTTTATACACATGTGGGGCCGTGGATGTAAATATGTTAAAAATAAATATAACCTTTAGGTATAAAGAATATTTTAGATTACCCTAAATGGATTCTCTTTTATGTGAATAAATATGAAATAATTCTTCGTCAGCAAGTAATGCTTTAATTTTTTAAGATTGCCATTTAAAAAAATAAAAATAAAAATAAAGAAAATGTGGCACGATATGTTTTAAAAATATTAGTTAGAAAACATTAGATCGGAGTCGTGCATCTTCTTCAAGTGATGTCTTAGGCTTAAAGTGTAATTGTGGGTCGGGTCATGCGTAAAACATGTTTCATTGCATATTTGGCAAAGGTGAGTTTGGCTGCAGGCATGGTTAAGGCCCAAGCCAACCTCCTTTCCATAGGTTAACTTCAATTTAATTTAGGAATAGTTACAAATTTAAAAATTAGATTCAAGATAATTAAGTATATAACAATCTTTTAAAAAATTTATAAATATAGCAAAATTTATCAAATTCTACCAATGATAGAAGTTTATCACTAATAAACCATGTTGCAAATATTAATCTATCATTGATAGGCCATATGAATCTCGATACAAGGCCATCAACGATAGTTTTGCTATATTTGCAATTTTTTTAGATGTTTCTATATTCTTAATTATTATTCCTAAAATGGTCTTTAATTACAATTATCCTTTAATTTAGTTGTCACTTTCGATCCATATCATGCTTTTTTTTTCTTTTTGTCATTTTTAAATGTTAATTATTCCAAATCACCATATATAAGACTGACTAATGAGGGAATTTAATGCATTTCCAATAATATATTATATATATTGAAATTTGGTCGAATGCCAACAAGGTGTCGAATCATGGACTCTTTTCAAATAAATTTATTCTTTTCTCTGTATCTCACTCCAAACTAATGATAGTAATACAGGGAGCTCCCTAGATTTCTTAAAACTTATGGTAACCCATGTAGGATTTGAGTTGAAGTAATCAAATGCGTAAAATAAATAAGTAATCAAGACAATGTGAAGTGAGTTGTATGAGAATATGGAAAATTGCACGAGATGTTTGATAACTTGTAAAAATACAAGTTATTATAAGATTTTAAGTAGAATAATTAAATAACATTGCAATATAAAAGAGAATAACGCATAGCAAAACATATAAAAATAAGAGTGTGCTGCGATCTGTAAGTTGCAAAAGACAAAACACATGTATATCGAGTTTTTTTTTTCTTTTGTCCTAATGCATGTTTTCAGCACAAAGAAGCAAAAAGTGAAATGAACAAACCATCTTAAGCAGTCATTGCTTGTGTCAACCAACTAGGCTATTTGTGAAAAGATACTAGACAATATGAATTGCTAGAAGACAAACGAGTTGGTGAGATTGTCAAGGACAAAGTGACGTCTTTGTTGTTGCATGGCAGTGTACAGAGAAGTTCGAAGAAATAATGGCACCTCAGAGCCATGTGTGCAATCCCATCACAAAAACACCTATAAATCAACGTCATCTTCATTTTAGGTGTGTGGATCTACGTACCATGAAAGAATCCAACTTCATCACTAACCTTTCTTCTTTGTGCTTTAGGTGAGATCTTAGATGGAGAGTTATAAAGAGTTCCATGCCCCATTTCCCCTCAGTTTGTATTAGGCATAAATGGAGCTAAAGAACATAAGAAATTATGGTAGGCATAAATGGAGCTAAAGAACATAAGAAATTATGGTCTATGGCTTGACACATTCTGTTTCCTTATCATTTGTAATTTTTATTTTAGTTGTATTGATAGTATAAACTCCATGGCTGAAATGCCTAAAGCTTTTATTATGAATGTGATGTTATTTTAGTTTCATTCTCTCATATCTTTACTTATCACGTTCATTAGTTCTTTATATTATTACTAAAACAAAGTACTTTGTTTCTTGAAAATTTTAGAAGTTTGTACTTACCTTGTTTATTCAGAACTTCATTCGACGCTTAATTTTATTTGAGAGAATGAATTAGGTATTGGGAGTTAACTACTCTCGAGAGAGCAAGTAACTAAGACTTCAATAATAAATAAGCATCGAAGGAATTTTAATGATAGAATCACTTCTATGGACCCTTTCTTAACATAAATATTAGAAATTGGAATGTGTGTGGCTTCAAGGCTCCAAGAGATTGCTTGCTTCCATAAATGATGAATTATAAATAATGCGACCCAAAAGGTTTATATATGAATCACGTCACAATTTCATTATTTGCATTCTAAAAAACGAGCAAGTATGATGAAAGCACCGAGAGGTTGCTCGCCTTAATTTGGAATTAGTTATGAAATTTATATCACCTTAAGAAATTACACATTTTTCTTGTGTAATGTAAAGAACTTCCTTCATTACTCTTTGCCTATAACGAATTAGATTGAACATCATACATAATTCATTTCCATTCCTCTCACTGCACACATTTAGTGTAGATAATAGTAGAACTAAATAGATGATACTGTGAATAGAATTTACTGTATAGATACCGCTCATAAGGCTTTATAGGTGTTAATCCTAAAATTATTAAAAATTTCTTGTGCTCGACCTTGGATTGCCCATAAAACTTTTCTTTTGGATTATACTTTGGTTAAGGGAGGAAAATTTGTATGTAGTTAACGCATCTATAGAGTTAAGCAACAAAAAAGGTTAATTATGCCCCTTCTATTGCATGATTTTAACCTTGTCACCTAGCTTAGTCGCAAACTTAGAACCATGTTGTCATACCCACTATAGAATTAAAATGCATCGTATAAAAAAAACAAGCAATGTCGAAATCGATCCAATTACAAGAACGTAGTTTGGGTATGATGAGTATATTAATTCTTCTTTCTTTTCTTATCGTCGATTTAACTAAAGGTGAATCCTGAAAAATCAAGCTTAACTTATTTACTCTCACTTAAAACCCTAAGTGGACGGTCATGAAATCACATTAAATTCAAAAATTAAGAACCCTCTCCTAATTATCAATAATGAGCAGTAAGATCAAAGACACAATAAGCAACTAACACTACTAGAAATTTCGGATATCTTGACGTGTTGTCTTAGCCCGTCGTGAGAAAAAACGTCAGAAGATAGGGATCTTCCGTCGCCTAACGTAATGCGTCAGCAAGAAGAGGTAAATTTCTGAAGCATTAGCAAAGGCGTTGGGAAATAGCGGGCTACTCCTGATTCTATTAGTATTGTGTCGGGAGTGTTCACACAACTTTTGACACATATACAGTAAGTCGTCGACCGAAAAAAATCAATAAAATAATGATTGTGTTTATGCTGACACCATGCATGTATGCATAAGGAGTTGTAGAAAAACTTCTGACACGTTACTAATGGAGTTAGGAGTAATGGGAACCTCCCGACGCTTATCGTGGTGCTTCTTCAATTGTTGTGACTTTCATATTAAATCGTTTGGGAAGAAAACGTCACACTTTCCTAACAAGTTTTTCTGCTGACATCTTTTCTCCTAGAGAAAATGATTCATGTATCAAGTTTGGCAACGCACATTGAACTCTGCAATAGTTACATCATCTTGAACTTTGAGATTCTCAAATTTATATTTAACTTAGGAGT
>JBBPDI010101065.1:0-10666 GCA_037974545.1 Cucumis variabilis
TGATACAATTCATTCATGATTCTCACAAAAATTACATGGAAATCAAAAGTAATCAAACCCTAATTGAAATGAAAAATAAAATTAATCAAATTCTCAAATATTGGAAATTCCTAAGCCCAAATTACCTCAAAAGTTTAGCCTTCCATCTTCAATAATTTTGGAAAAATTATTGAAGATAAAAAATGATAGAGTGATGGTAGAGAAATTAGAAATTGAGAGAAATTGAAAGGAATTTTGGAATGAAATGAATATGAATTGGATATGAATTATCAAATTAGGGGTTAATTTGGGATATTTATAGGGAGGAATAGAGGAAATGGGCCCTAACTGTATTTCTAAGACCATATCCAAAAAGAAAAAATGAAAATTGGAGTAATTTCAGAAATTAAAGTGTTAATTACAAAAATGCCACTAGAAAAATTAGAAAAGAAATCATTTGCGTTGGCTGGGATTCGAACTCGCATGGCTGAGGAGCGCGTGCTGTTGAGATCGTGACACGTGTCGCGCAGAGAGTCATCGGATCACTAAAGACACGGATTGAAGAAAATAATTGGTAAATGTTTTATGTTTAGTGAGTTTCGAACCCGTGACTTCGAGGTTGGGCGTGCGCAATTGAGGGGTTGACATGTTTCCCTCTTCTTTAATATTTACGAAAATGCCCCTTTATGTTAAATTTGCCCGTTCTCCTTCGTTTGAACTCCGATTTAAGTGATTTTTGTGTCGTTGGGTTCGTATTGAATTCTACTTTCATATTCTGTATAAAATATAAAAATAGTAAAAATATACATGATAAGAATTGAGAGTAGGCTATTATTAAACGAGTCAATATTTGTCCCAACATCTATCAAATAGTCTTGGAATCTTAAGTTCACATACTCTCTATCTCGATTTAATCGAAGTGTCTTTATAGTTTTACCTAATTGATTCTCGACTTTGTCTCATACTCTCTGAACTTTTGAAGAGAATCAGACTTGTGATGTATTAGGTAAATTTAACCAAATCATCAACAATGAAACTGATGAAATATTCATACCCTCCTTAAGTTTTGACATTCATTGGTCCACATAGGTTTGAATGCGAGCTCTAAAGGTATTTTAGCTGTTTAAACCTTTTCAACTAAAAGAACTCTTCGTCATTTTTCCTTCAAGACAAGATTCACATTGAGAGAGTTATCTTCTAACTGATCTAGAAGTCCACTCTTAACTAATCTCCCGATTCCATTGAGATTTATGTGACCAAGTCTTAAGTGCCATAAATAGGCGTTTAATAGAAACCAATTGTCTTTTATATTAAACAATTAAGTATTAAGGACAATTCTTGCTTTAGTTAGTCTTAACTTATATGAGTTGTTTATAAATAGAACAAAACTGAATATATTATCTAAAAATATGACCACTTCATAATTTCAAAATATATTCAATACATTTGTTTCAAAATACAAGAAATATATATTAAATTTCTCAAATGTTTGAGAAGCATACAAAACATCTTTAAGTATGATATATTTATCAAAACAACTTTAAATCTCCCACTATTTCAGACGAGCCACCGTTGCTATCGTCAGCGTACTCGAATTACGAAGTAGCTCAAGGTGTAGTACCAAACACTGGTTCTACCAGCCACTCAACGCAGTCTGAGCTCTAGAACGGATCCTACAATTGATTTTGTTGTCCACGACGACTTTTTACCTCTTCAGTTCCAAACTTTAAGGGTGATCTCATTTTCTTCAAGCTTTACGAGAACTAGTTTTCTAAAATGAGAAGTAAATATGATTAGAGACTTCTGAATCTAGTATTCAAGTTGAAGTATCATATTCCACTAAGCACGTTTCATCAGCTAGTAAATCATATTTACCTTGTGCTTCCTTCTCAGCTTTCTTCTTAGCAATGTACTTTAAGTAATTTCTTAGTCAATGTCATTCTGGTTGCAGTGGTAACATTTATCTTTAGAAACTTTCTTTCCCTTACTATTCTTGGGAGTCTTCCCTTTTCCCTTCTGCTTCATTTATGAAGGTCCAACTCCAGTCTTAAAGGACGATCCTCCCACTAATTCTTTTTTTGTGCTAGCATTCATGGCAAGAAACCTCTATTGGAGTATACCAAGAGGCACATGATCATATAAATGGCCTAATGATCATATAAGCAATGATCATATAAATGACCTAATAACATTAACTTTATTGATCTCTGCATGAGGGATCAATCTTTCTCATGCCTATTATTGCCAAATCCATCCACCACAACCAAATTTTGTTTGTTATGGCCCTCACTAAGGTAGGTTTGTCATTGTCATTGTGAAGCTAATTACCTTATGGATTGCCTTGATATTTCTACTACTCTTGCGTCTGTTTCATACGTACTGTTATTTACCACTGTGGTGGAGTAGTCTTGGACAAACTTCTATATTTAGTAGTTATGACTCTTGAAGTAGTGGCAACTTGTTTCGTTTTGCAGCTATCTTGTTCTTACAAATCAAACTACATATGAACTTGTTAAATGCTTTTGGATCTTGATTACTCTGTCTTGAAGCTCATTAAAGTTCCTAAATGGATCAATCACTTTATAAATCCTCCTCCTCCTTCTACTTTAATGGACTCTCACAAAAAGGTATTTATTTGTTTGTTGCTTCTTCTTTTTCTTTGATATGGAAATTTATGTTTGATTTCGTTTTGGTTTTTTCACCGTATAGGATTTGAGATATCGTTTTAGTTCTTTAGCATTATAAAAATTAGGAACTTTCACCAATGAAAATTTGTCCCCCTTTTCACAACTGAAACCCTCATCTTGAAGAAAAAAAGCAAAAGAAAATGATGTCCACTTCGACTTTTAATTTTACTTTTTGAACAATCAATTTAAGAAGCCTACTCTACTGAACAATTCAAATAAATAGTTTAATGTTAATGAATACTAAATTACCTTAGAATCAAATTGAAATGAGTAACTTAATATTGATGTTACTTTCTAAGTCTACTTAGGTTGTGAAGCAAAATGTTAAGCTAAATATTAATGTTATCTTCGTTTAGGATAATGTTATGCTAGACTGACGAGTGTAATCACTATTATGGTCTATGGATAGAATTAATGTCATGATTATTTTCAACTTGAAGCGAATAATTAGATTAATGGCATGCCCAACCCTAAACTTACTAAGTTATGTATCATTGATAGTAGGCATGTTAGATTTGAACTTGTTTGATTTATGAAAGAGCCAGAGTGTTTTATTTGTATTTATTTGTTTTTTACTTTTATGGATATCTTTCTTCTTTTCTCTCACCATTTTTCTTCCTTGTTTTGTTGCTGGTTTAGAGTTTTATATTTATTATTTTTAACTCTTTCGAACTTATGCATCGATTCATACATGGAAGTTTGTATTAGGAGTTCAAATCAATTTACATGGTTGAAAAGTTTTTATCTTACACATATATATACATATACATACACACACATATATATTGTGAATTATTGTGCATATTCATTTGATATAAAAACCTATCTTTCCATTTTGATTTGAATTATTGTGCATTGATGTTTCTTGTTGCTTAAATTTGATTGTGTATGGTGGATGTCAACTTATCTTGATGTCTTTCACAGGGAGCAAGAACTAAACGAATGACTGTAATAGAAGAAAATGACTGCAAGTACAATTAGTCAGGCCCTCATATTTGTGAGAAGTTAGTCATTTATGGAGCTTATTACTCTCTCAATGTTTTTATTTTTTATTTTTGGAAAGGATTATCAATGTAATAGTTAACTTTTCTCACTTTCTTTGGTTTGGAGCAAGTTGTATTTGTAAATGGACACAATATTAAGATTTCATTTTGTATATATACAAGTAAAAGAGAAACATTATAGTTTCTAAAATATTGTTGGCATAACGTTGGTTTTTAACTATTTGGTGCCATAAAAATGGAGAATAATACAACAATTTAATAAAAATAAATTTGAAAAAACGGACCCAGAAACAAGGCTTTGATGTCATTTTAAAAACGACATTAAATGCCTCTTTAATAATTTATAACTGATATTAAAGTCCTCATTAATGTCGGTTTTAAAACAACATCAAAGGCCAACCGACACTAAAGAACTTCAATAACACCATAAAGAATATCGATTTAAAAATGACATCAATGGCCATTGATGTCATTTTTAAACCGACATTAATGAGGCCTTTGATGTCATTTTTAAACAAAAATAAAAAAAACGACATTAAAGGCCTTTAATAACGCTAGCATAGATGTCGGTTGCCAACCGACACAAAAGGCCATTAATGTCGATTTTAAACCGACATTAAAGGCCAAATTTCTTCTAATGTCAAGATATATCTCGTCCGATCAGACTTAGTGATGTAGATCCTGAAATGAGACTATGTGTGTAGTTTACAAACTCAGATAGGAGCACGCCTTTTTCATCAGCTTTTTGAGTAAGTTATATCGCATCAAAGCTCTTGCATTGCTTAATCGCCTAATGGTGAGTAAACCTTCCTTCACTCTTTCTCGCGTACATGTTAGTTTGCATACAATTCCACCTCACATAAATTTATTTCCCTTTACGGATTCTCTAGGTGTACATAAGTAGTTTTAATTATAGTTCTGATTATTTTATACTTTAGTTAATTAATTCTTATATCGCGTATCTAATCAGTATTTCCCTAGAACTAATGTCTATAAACAATTCCCAATGTTCAACCCTGGATCATCCAAGTAAACCTATTGTTTCGCTTGCACTTGGACAAGTAATAGGAAAACCTGTACTCAACAAGGACTTAAGTATGACTTGATGAAGAGGTACATAGTGAGCATGAAACATGCTATACACAGAGTTAAAAAAATTGCTTAATGGTGCTATGATCATGACCTAAGACTCATCGCCTAAAATTGGAGCGTGCTATATAGAAAGTTAAAATGATTGCATCACGTGCAATGACCTGACTTAGTAACGTATTGCAATTGTGCTTTACACACAAGAAATTATTAAGTCCAAACCAACAAGTATCACTCAAGTTCAAGCGTTCATCTTCTCTCATCAACACCGGTTAAATTGTATTTCTCCTTTTTTCTTCCCCATTTTTTACCTTTCGTTCATTTCTCTTTATTCTCTCAGTCATAATGTCTAAAAGTATTTACTTTACCGAATCCTTGAAGAAATTTAAGTTATGGAGGGTGAAGCAAGCCCATCCAATGTAGCAGTTTTGCACTCTCTGTCTGACAGACCTGTGTTGAAGCAAGAAAAAGGGGGAATACAACTTAAAAATTGTGATTAATGGAGTAATAGAGTGTGACTGCTAGAGGAATAACGAAGTCGCCTACTTGCCCTAATCTCAGGTAAAACTACAGAAAATAAAGAGGGGCAGGAAGGATTAAAGAAAGAAAAAAGAAGAAAATGGAGAAAAATGAAGGTTAGAAAATACGAAAATAAAAGGTAAGGAGAAAGAAGGCGAGAAAGAGAAGAAGCCCGAAGAAGAGAAGAAGTTTGTGCTTGGCTAAACGTTAGGATTTAGGGTTTTTAGGTAGAATTTTAAAGAGAGATAAGATGTTTCGCACGTTCCCTAAAAACCCTAACGATTTTTTATAAAAC
Organism: Cucumis variabilis; assembly: GCA_037974545.1. Taxonomy (NCBI): domain Eukaryota; kingdom Viridiplantae; phylum Streptophyta; class Magnoliopsida; order Cucurbitales; family Cucurbitaceae; genus Cucumis; species Cucumis variabilis. Next base: position 5,574 of record JBBPDI010101065.1, read on the forward strand.
CCTAAACTCAGTCACATCCTACAAGAAGATTAAAATGCCTAATCCATTTTAATGCGAACTCTCTCGCGATTCGTATACATCCTTTCCTAATAGATTACAGGCTTTGCGAGATAACTCACACTCCCTAGATTGAAAAGAATATGCAATTATAGATTACAAAACTAAATTACAAGTATAAAATAATTACAGATAAATATAAGTATTATATACACAAGAATTTTAAGAATGCAATTATAGAAAATATGGAAGAATTATACATTACAAATGCATCTTCGCATTCAGGTATCTTGGCAAGGAAGAGTTGTGATCTCATCACATTTTGCTCCACATAGTTTTCCTAACCGTATCATTTTTCTCAAGCTTTCTTGATCATCTACGACATGACTCTTCGTTTCTTGATTGTTCCTCACAACGAGTCTCTGCTCCCAATCAGTTATTGCAATGTCTAGACAGATTATCTTGGTCTTTGTTGTGCAGTTAGCTAAGATACTCATCTTACTAATCTAGATGTGGGGACACTTTCTTTGTCGCCTTAATCAGATTAGACATCCATAAATTCATGCGTCTTAAGGTACTTAACTTCCCTTGTGATTGAACGCATCCATTGATACTGTTCGTCGAAGAAAGCACTCGACCTTGATCCGGGTTCAAGCAGTCACAAATTACTTTGGTAACTTGAACCTCTTCACGCGTTCTTCGACTAAACATGTGATTCATCAAAATCAAAAGTTTTGCCTAAAATCAAAGTAAAAACCCTACTCTAGTATTTGAAAAATCAATTCCTTGGCAACGACACTAAAAACTTACTTGTTTGTTTTCTTCACGAAACCCCCATCCAAAAATCTATTGGTTATGAATGTGATTGTTTTGAACTTTGGATTGTGTTTCATGGGACTTGTTGTGGAATAAGTTATGTTGTTTATAAGAACAATATTCTAAAAAACTTGCCTATAATCAAGGTACACAGACTTATTTGTTAGTTTGCATGTTTGTGGTGTGATGATGTGCCATTGAATACGAATCATTGCATACAAAGTGCTTTCCAATATTCTCTTCATCATGCGAGTGGACATGATCATTGCATGCAAAATGCTTCCAATGTCCCCACCACCTATTTACATGTCTGGTTGTGAAAGTTTTTCCATTGTTTGTCCAAGTGTAATTGAAACAATAGGTTTTCCTAGATAAACCAAGATCGAACATAGGGATTTGATATCAAAATTTAGTTCTTGTGTCTACTTATCAACTAGGCTTTATAAAAAATGAGTTAAAAGAATATAAAAAGAATCATAACTACCTATTTACACCTAGAGATTCATATATAGAGGAATAAATTATGGCAGGATGGAGAAGTAAGCAAGCTAACTTATGTTAAGGAAGGGGGTGAAAGAAGATCTGAGGCTATCAAGAAAATAAGCTATACGATCACCTCAATGGGATATGACTCGCTAGACTAGTTTATGATTAAGGCGTGCTCCTCTCATAGTCATTGAATGCCACACTTGGTCTCCTTTTGAGATCCAAATGACCAAGCCTAGTTAAGCAAGATATATCTAAAAGTATTTACTCATATTACTTATAAAGCTTCGCGTTTAAGGACGACAATATTTCGGTGCCTAGTGTCAATACTTGTTTACCTTTTGGGATACAAATGATGGAAGTTATATCGCCAAGGTTGAGAAAACTCTTCCTTGAGCGTGTTAGCCACATCCTTGTTACTTACCCTCTCAAGTAGTTGGTAACACACACTGACCAAGAGTTGAATGTAGCTCGGCTAACGTAATAAGTATTATAAGAAAAACTTCTTGTGAAGCATGAACAATAAAACTAAACTACAAATAACATAAAGACAAATGAATAGTAAAGAGATGGATGGACTAGAAAGTGTATAAATATACATTGTTTTAAAGAATAAAGGTCTTTGGCTACTATACAATATGTTCCATACAATGTAAAGAAATAGAAAAATGAAAGAAAAGGAATGACAATATAACTTAGGGGGAGATGGAAATGGGGTCTTCTTCACTTAGACTACATGCTTTCACTCCACGGACTGAGCGAAGAAGATGAAGAACTGCTTCACCGATGGTGGTAAAGCTAATCCTTACCACCAACTCTCTAGGTTTTGGTCTATTAAGACCTTTATGACCCATACAGGCCTTCTTTTTTCGATGTGTTGGAATTTATGTCCTAAAACTTGTAATTTGTAGTTTAACATTATATTTTATTCAATAAAGTGGTTATTAAGGACTTATTTGTGAAAATAGAATACTATAATTTTGAATCCAATAAACTAAGGTCCCAAGGCTATCTAATGTAGACATGAACACTATGTAGAGACATAAACGTGAATCAAATTTGAGTATATAGCCTAAATGGTCTATAGTATACGAATAAGGTTTGGCACCTTATTATGGGGACACTATGGATACGATCCATTTTGTAGTTAGTACAAATGATATGATCCTGAATAGTTCATGTAGCGACATGAAAGTGGAGGCATCCTATGTAAAGAGTTTACATAAGATTAAAACCATGAAATAGTCACTTTTAAGTTATAATATCATTGACTGTATAAAACTAACTATTTCGATTATTGATGACCTAGGCAACTTAATCTTAATCCTAAGCTAACTATGAACTTCTTTTCACATAGAATTATCCATAGATCTACATAGGTGAGGGCAATTAAACAGTGTTGGCCAATAAGCCTCCAATTTTAGGGGTAAGACTGAGTGGATAGCTAGAGACATGGGATCCAAAATGGAATTCACTCTTATTCGTTTTAGGGTTAGTATATAGGTTGTTCTCTTAAAAATTGAATCCAAATCTTGAATTAGGGGACCTATCCTCTCATTGGCCCAAGAGGGATTCAGTTTATAGGCTGGACCTTAAACCAATTGTTCAATAGTGGATTAATGAGACTTAAGGAGCAAGATGTAGCCACAGAGGTAAAACAATATTTTGACCTAATTAAGACTACGAATAACCTGTGAAGGATTGACTTACTGATCATGGTTATATCAGATGGACACAAATATGGGACTTTAGTAGAATGACTCATTAGTTAACGAATGTTGATTAGCTTGGTCTAAAAGGATTTAGTCAGTTAATCTCAAATCAATTGAGCCCATGACCTATAGGTCCATTAGGTTCCCCTACTAGGTCATATGGAATTAACTTAGAACAACAAATTAGGTAAAGAGAGAGAAACTGATGAATATATGTGATATAGCCATCGGTTATAAGATGGAGATAGACCTTTATGTTTAAATGTGATTTAAATATTAAAAATATGAATGCAAGTTCATATTCAAAAGCTCAAACTTGATGGAAATGGTGAAAGTTGTAAAAAGTCAAAATGTTGACATTTTTAACTTTGAAAAGTTAAACTTTGATCGGCTTTATCTTCAAATGTGATTAGAATTTTAGAAAAATGAATGCAGATTCATGCTTGAGAGATCAGAGTTAGTCAAGATGGAAAAAATGGTAAAAGTCAAAATATTGACTTTTGACTTCAAAAGTCCATCGATTTTGTTCAATAATCCCATTAACACTTAGTAGGATAAGACACCTGTTAGTGAAATGTTAGGTGTTGAGATATGACCAACTAATTAATTTTTAATTATGAAAAAAGGGTATTTTAATAAATGAAGTGGCAGAGATTTGAACTTGTAACCTCTTGTCCAGAGGTATGTATATACAGATACCAATTGAGCTAAGCTCATGTTGGCATTAAAAAGATTTTTGCGTTTTCTAGTAATTTTGAAAATTACAAAATTATTTTATTTTTCTCTAAAAATCTCAACCAAACTTCTACCTTCCAATTTCCATATATCTCCCATATTCCTTCACCCAATCGGGTCCTACAACCTGATTCTACGTTCGAAATTTAGCGGGTCAACTCTTGTGGTGATTTAGGTTCGTGTTTATGAGGAGATAGAGGAATTGGGAAACATCGAGGGTATGTTTTCTTCCAACCCTATTTTTGTTTAATTAGAGTAGATTATTCATGTTAATCTCTAAATTTGTTTAGATGCATCTAGAGTAAGTTTCGATTGTTTTTCCACAGTGTTTTATACTTTCCATGACAGTGATGATGGAGCTTCTTATATAGGCACATTTCGATGGAAAATCTATCTTTCTGACTATGTTAGCATCGAAAGATGTCCTTTTCGTCAAGTCACATCACTCCAACTACCACTTTTGTCTTCTAGCAAACCTCTTCTCGCGTGGTGATTTGGTTTTCTCGCCTTGCCTTTGCGATTTGCTAACTTATTCTTTTGTCAATAACTCTGCGTTTATACACTAAAAATAAAGTAAAGCAGGCATAAAGCTTATGTAAAATATATTTCTAAATAATTATGTATTTACAACATAAGTTACACTTTTTGGCACACTTACCATGCGTTTTGGTGCCATTACTCTACCTAAAAGACCATAATAACTTGTATTTCTACTAGTTATCAATACCCTTTTGCTACAAGCCTAGCTTTACTCAATTTAATTTGAAAATTCTAAAATACGAGTACAATAAAAAAAAATAAGAAACTAGTTTTTCTAATAAGACTTAAAGGCTAAGCATGCTTTCTAATTATAGATTGAAGAAAGAAAAACTTACATATTTATGTTTCTGAATCTACAAATTAATTCTCCAAATTGGAACACCACCCATTGGAGACCTCCCTATCCTCTGGGATAAGATTGGTTTGTGAAAACCAATTAAGATGAGAAAAGATTTAGAGATATTTGAGAGAAACTATTTTATCTTTGCAAAGAGCAAAAACATTGGTTTCTTTTTTCTTGATAAATTCGTTAAAGAAAACCGTTTTCTTCTGGATATTTATAACTCTCTTTCCTTCTTAGAATAGAAAAAGGAGTAGGAGAGAATCGTGAGATTTTATTAATTTAAAAAACATTAAAGTAATAGATATTTCAAATCTACTAATTAATTAATTAATCATTAATCAATTAGTTAATAATTAATTATACCATATTTAATTAATATTTCATTTGAATCTTATTTAAATGAATATCTCTCCAATATCTTATAGATTTATATTAATATAATTAATTAAATCATATTTAATTAA
>JBBPDI010101072.1:0-10664 GCA_037974545.1 Cucumis variabilis
TTTCTGTTTATTGGTAGGACCATAAACAGGTTGTTCATTGGAGGAGCACTGGTATTTAAGGATTAGAGGTAATCCAGAAGTAAAACGGTAAATTGACCCAACTGGTGTTACGAACACTCGTCAAGGACTAACTTACTGTTATTGGTCTATATTCGTGAACACAGAAAGATATCTACAGTGAGAAGAGTTCAGCTGTGAGTCTTTAATGGAGTGTACACATAGTTAACGAATATTGATTAATGTGGTTAATGAGTTTAGTCAATTAATCTCTGATTGTTGTAACTTCTGATCTGTAGGTCCATTAGGTCCCCTTCCTAGTTCGTAAAGGGTAATGAGATTTATTTATATTGGTTGTAATTTGAAATGTTCAAAATTATATTGGGAATTAGTTTAATGTATAGTGATACATTATAATATAAAGTTTATGAAATTTTATTATATAAATTTAATTTTGGATATGATTCAAAATTAATTTATGAGAGATAAAATATTTGAATGAGTTCAAATATTAATTTGATGTGAATTGGATTCATATTAAAATTATTGGTTATGAGAAAAACTTATATTTGAATATGATTCAAATTTAATTTAAGTAAAATATAAGATATTTAATTTAACTATTAATTAATTGGAGAATTAACTAAAAGTTTAATTTTAATTAATTAAATCTATAAGTTATTACAGAGATTCAAATAAGATTCGAATGAAATATTAATTAAATATGATTTAATTAATATAAATGTATAAGATATTGGAGAGATATTTATTTAAATAAGATTTAAATTAAATATTAATTAAATATGATTTAATTAATTATTAACTAATTGATTAATTGTTAATTAATTAGTATATTTGATAAAAAGAATCTCGTAATTCTCTCCTACTCCTTTTCCTATTCTAAGAAGGAAAAGAGAGTTATAAATATGTAGAAGAAAACAGTTTTCTTTAACGAATTTGTTAAGGAAAAAAAAAGTCAAGACTTTTTTCTTTCTGCAAAAATAAAAGAAAAGAGTTTCTCTAAGAATCTCTATACCTTTTCCCATTCCAATTGGTTCCCATAAACCAATCTCATCCCAAAGGATAAGAAGGTCTTCGACGAGTGGTGTCCCAATTCAGTGGTTTGCAGATTCAGAGATATCAACAAAGGTAAGTTTTTTGTATCTCTTAAATAAAAAGCATGCTTGAAATTTATTTAGAATTTTGATTCTAATTTTGCCAATGTACTGATATTTTAATATTCCCAATTAAATTGTGTAATGGTTCTTTAATTCTTCCGCTGCCATAGGGCTTTTATCCCTTCAGATTCGATGCAATGTGGTTTGATCTCTAGAATTTGATCGTCTGATTCTCTCTCAGTTGAACGTCTACACTTGATTTAGAGGAAGCATAGCATGTGATGTTCATGAAGTTGGTTGAACCCCTACGCTTGATTTGAGGAAGTGGAGCACGTGATATTCTTGAAGTTGGAGTCTTGGCAGAAAGCTTGTATCTTTAAAGGAGCTTCAATTTTCGAGGACGGTCGGCTTTAGGAGTTAAGGAATCTTCTAGCTCTTTGGAGAAAAAATTCTCTCTAGACCTTCTAGAGTAAAAATGTTTTCCACCCTTGAGAAAAAATTCTCTATTTATAGAGTTCTCTAATGCGATTTATGGGTTTGAGCCTAGTTAGTCCATGAACCGGACCCATGGGCTCAACCACATGGATTTGGATCATCTTTAGCCTTTGAGCTAAATTAAGATTTTTTTTTTTTTGCCTAAATTGAACTTAGCATAAGTAAATAATATTTAATTAAACTAAAATAATTACTTGATCCAACGGTTATGATAAACACATGGGGCGTTATCAGAATTGATCAATTTATGTCTTCAACTTTAATTTGGGACACTTGTTAATTTTTAATTAGTTTTAAATTCAATTATTTGTATTTATATCATTAATTTAGTAAATGATATGGCAATTTGTGATTGGTCTCAAAATACGAGCTTTTTTTGTTTTTTTTTTCTCATTTCAATATATCAAATTAATCAAACTATGAAATTAGTACATGAGTTTGATTTAAATTTGAAATAAAGGTTGTAATATGACCAAATCTTAATTAAATTTGAAATAAAGGTTTTATCATCAATTTAATTTGATACGAGGATAACAATTTAAATTTGATTTTTTAAAAATAAAATTTGGAACATAACCAAATTTTAGTTTGAATTAAGGATGAGGTTTCTAACACACCCTAATTTGTCTTGAGAATGCACAAGTATTTTAAATGACCAATTTTAATTTAAGATAAAAAGAGGCCTCCAATCTTGGGATAAAGTTGAATTTATGGCTCTGATTTAAATTTTAGATTGAAAGGAAGGTCATATGTGCAAGTTAATTTGACTTGGATTTTAAATCAAAATTTTAATTCTAAATTTGGGAATAAAATCTAAATTTTTTAAATATTTAAATGTCTTAATTATCTCAAAAATGTAATTCGAGATTTATCCCAAAATGATTTTTTAAAAAGAAAATAAGAAAATATAATTGGATTATCTTTTCTATATTATTAAAAAAAAAGGATTAAATATCATTCCTAATCCTTTTAGGAATTAAATTTGTTATATAAAAATGATTAAATATCATTCCTAATTCTTTTAGGAATTGCATTTGTTTGCCTTATAGATAGACCCACACCTTGATCATTCATTTCTCATCAAGCAAAAGAAATGTATGAAAAAAAAAAACTTCTCTTCTCCCTTTCTCTCTCTCTCTCTCTTTTCTTCTTTTTTTTTTTCCTAACTAAAGGTAAGATCTTCTTGCAATCATTTGTAAGGGTGACTCTATCGTCAGCAACTCAACTTCTACTAGGGGACGTTCATGCATTTGTTGTCAAATTCACCTCACTAGTAGGAACGATCAGACATCTTGATTCTTCTTTGTCATCAACGATCCAATTTCTATTAGGGAACGATCGGGTATTGGCCATCAAATTCACCTCCCTAGTAGGAACGATCAGACATCTTGGTTCTGCTTTGCCTTCAACAATCTAACTTTTACTAGACGACGATTGAACATTTATCGTCAGATCCATCTCCGTAGTAGGAACAATCGGGCTTCTTCGTTATACTTCTAGACATATTTTCAAAGGTGAGCTCTTTCTTTTTTTTATTCTTTTTTTTTATCGCTATCGTTTGCACTTCTAAACTTGTTTGAACCTTTTTTTTTCTCTTTTTTTTTCTTTAATCTCAAGAAACATCAACAAAGCATCAGAAATTGATTCTGAAGAACTTTCAAACTTATTTAACTTGAATTTCAAGAAACATCAATAAATTCCTTAGAATTTTATTTTGATAAACTTCTAAACTTTTCTAAATCTTGAATTTCAAGAAATATCAACAAACCCTCTGAGGAACTTCTAATCTTGAAGATGGAGTGTTGAACTTCAGAGGAGTGATGCCCCTTATAAGCATCTAACTTTGTAGCATCTTACTTCTAATGTAATACCTCTTTGATTTGTTATATTGCCTTCAAAAGGACATCTTCAACTTTAAGTTGATATGCTTTAATGAGAATGAACGCCATCAATTGTCAGTGCCATGCTTTACGTGGTCATAACACTGCTCTTGTTTTGTGTATGACTAAACTTAAGATTTATTTTAAGTTGCCTATGTACCCTTATAGAGATCAAGTCATAACGTAGTTTAACTTCTTTCTTTTTTCTCTGGACTGAACGTAAGGTTAAGTTGTCTAAGTACCCTCTATAATATAGGGATTAAGTCATAATGTAGTTTTAAGTCTTTTTTTTTTTCTGGACTGAACTTAAGGTTTTCCTTAAGTTGCCTACGTACCCTTTATAATATAGGGATCAAGTCATAACGTATTTTTTGAGCAATTTACTGTTGATGGGGTTAATTTATAATTCGTCTTGATCAATGATTTTGTATGCTCCATTCGTGAAAACTTCTTTGACGATGTAGGATCCGTTCCATTTAGGTTTGAACTTATTCTCCGTATGCCTCATCGTGGTGATAGGTCTCCTTATTACGAGCACTAAATCACCAACTTGAAATGATCGAAGTTTTACATGTTTGACAAAAGCCTTACACATTTGTGCTTGATAATATTTCAGTGCTTGTTGAGCTTTTAATCTCTTTTCGTCAAGTGCTTCTAACTCTTGAAGGTGTAATTTAACATGTCTTCAGTAGTTAGACCTCTTAAATTCCCACTGTAAACATTTGTGCTTGATAAAATTTCTCTCTCGAGGGAAAGACGACCTCCACACCGTAAACAAGCGAATATGGTAACCCCTGTAGGGATGAGATGAGTAGTTCGATAAGCCCACAATACTTCACCGATCCTTTCTTGCCAATTACTTTTCGACCTGGAGATAACTTTCTTCAGAAGATTGCACAATATTTTGTTGAATGCTTCTGCTAGCCCATTTGCAGCTATGTTGTACATGGATGACTTGTATTGCTTGAACTTGAATTTTTACATAATTTGTCTATCATGCTATTGGAGAATTGCCATCCATTATCCATCACAATTCGGTGAGAAATACCATATCATCTACGTATGAATAAAGTCTGTCACATTCTTCTTCTTAGCCTCTCTCAAGGGAATGGCCTCAGCCTACCTTGAAAAATAGTATGTTGCTGCAAGGATTTAAGAATGTCTTGTTGATGATTTTGGTGTAATAGAGCCAACCAAATCGAGTCTTCAATCCTCGAATTGCCAAGAAGTCACAATTGGATGAAGAGGCTCTAAAGGTTGGTGTATGAAGTGTGCATGGTATTGACAAGCCTCGCACTTCTTTGCATAGTCCATTGAATCTAGGATCATCTTAAGTCAGTAGTAGCTCATTCTTCTTAGTTGAAATTGAAGCTTTGGTCTATATTGACGTGCTCCAGACACCTGCATGTGCTTCCTTTAGAGCTTTTATCGACTCTTTCTTTCCAAGGCAATGAAGGAAGAGCCCTTGAAGAGAAGGACGATATAAGGTTCCCTTGTAATAAATGAAGTGCATAGCTCTTCTTTGTACCTCAGTTTTATGACAGGAATCTTTTGGAAGCTTTTCGTGTTCAAGATACTCTATGTGGGTTGACACTAATCTTCTTCATCAATCAAATGGGATGTCATCACGTTTGCTTTTTGACATTCGAACACAATTTTAGGCATAATCCATCATTGACAAAGTGGTGTATTCAGAGTTACATCATTCAGCCCTTGCTTCCTTTCTTTTAGAGAACTTCAACAGGAACGTGTTTATGACCATAGATTCTTTCACGGTGCTCTTCATTATCTTTTCGACACCCTTTGTCTCTTTCTTGTCTTTCTTTACTTTAGGAATAAGAAAATTCTTAGTTCCTCTACTGGTGATGCTCAACTCCATATCATGAGCCCAAGTTACCACTCTTCAAATGTGCAGGACTTTATTCCTTGTAGAATGTAGAGAAGCCCTTAGTACATCCATTTGGTGCACATTTCTACATCCAGCAGTTCAGTCAGTCGATCCTTGCAATCAAGACTCAAATCCCTCCATCAGTTGATGTAGTCAATGACTGGATCTCCCTTTCGTTGCTTCATGTTTGTAAGCTCCATCATGCTTACAGTGCACCTGGTGTTGTAAAAGCAGTGGAGAAACTCATTTTCCAGTTGTTTCTAATTGTCAATAACTTTTGGCTCCAAATTGGTATACCACTCAAAAGCATTTTCTTTCAAGCTTCGAACAAACAGTTTGACTAATTGATCTCCTCTTGATCCTGCATTCTCACATGTTTCAACAAAGTGAGCAATGTGTTGCTTCGGGTTGTCCTTTCCATCGAACTGCTGGAATTTTGGAGGTTGGTATCCAAGTGACATTCTCAAGTTGTCAATTCTTTTGGGGTATGGCTTAGAGTACATGAAAAAAGCTTGGGACAAGCCTTCATACTAAGCTTTAATGGAGTTCATGATCGTATCTTCTAATTGCTGAATTGAGAAGGAAGCCACAAAAGCTGATTATTGTTGTGGTTGATTTTCTTGCACCACATTCTTTCCTTTCTCACCAACTTTGACAACAAGAGTTTGACTATTTTCAGCAGTTTCACAAGTTTGCATCTGCTCTCTTAAAGTTGCGATTACGTGGTCTCGTTTATCAACAACCTTTATCAGAAGATTAATTTTTCTCTCCATCTCTGCCATGACAGCCTCGACCGTTACATCAGCCATCATGACAAAAATCACATCAGGGTGTGTTTCTCTCTTTTACTTGCTAGCAGAATCAGAGTCATCATATAGAGGATTTTCCTTCATGACAATCCTAACCTTATAAGACTCCATTAATTTCTTAAAGATGCTCAGCGCGATAATAGAACCTTGATCTTTCTCTTGGATGATCCCCTTAGAACTACTATGACTAACAGGTCCCGTGTACGTGTCGCTTACAACAGAAGATTTAGATGCATCTTTCTTTGATGCCATTGGTTTGCTTGTAAATTTAGATGACGAAAGGTCCAACCGAACATGCCAATTTTTTGCACGAGATTTCTGAAGAAATTTGATTTGTGGAGTTGAACTTGTGTTGATGTTGTATTTATGTTGATTCGATATGATGTAGTTCAATCTCTAGAATTTGATCCTCTAGTTCTCTCTTGGTTGAACATCTATGCTTGATTTAGAGGAAGCGAAGAACGTGATGTTCTTGAAGTTGGTTGAACGCCTATGCTTGATTTAAAAAAGTAGAGCACGTGATGTTCTTGAAGTTGGAGTCTTAACAGAAAGCTTGTATCTTCAAAGGAGCTTCAATCTTCGAGGACGGTTAGGGAGTCTTCTAGCTCTTTGAAGAATTCTCTCTAGACCTTTTAGGGTCAAAAAAATTTCACGCCTGCAAATGAATAGAACTCCTCGATCTATAGAGTTCTCTGGTAAACTTTATGGGCTTGAGTCTAGTTGGTCCAGAGACTAGACCCATAGGCTCAACCACATGGATTTGGGCATATTTAGCCTTTGGGCTAAATTATGCTTATTTTTTTCGCTCAATTGAACTTAGACCAAGTAAATAATATTTAATTTGACCAAACTAATTAACTTGATCCAAAAATTATGATGAAAACATGTGGCATTATCAGAATTGTCCAATTTATGTCTTCAAATTTAATTTGGGACATTTCAATTTTTTAATTAATCCCAAATTCAATTATTTTTATTTTCATCATTAATTTAGTAAATGATGTGGCAACCCAACCCATATTATATAGGTTGAATTGGGTTCAATTAAAATATGGACTAAGTTAGGTTGAAAATTTTAGTTCTTTTCGAGTTAGGTTGGGTCTCAGGTTGGAGATTGAAAAATTCGGTTCAACTCAACCCAACCCGAATTAATATATATATATATTATTGTTTATTTAATAAAAGTAAAGTTAAGAGTATTTTGTTAAATGATTGTGTAAGATGTTAAATGATCGTACGGAAAGTTAGCTGATCATGTAAGAAGTAAGCGATTCTTTGAAGGTAGAAAGCTAAATGGTCGTGTAAGTGGCGTTTAGAAAGCTAATCGATCGTGGGTTGGAAATGAAAAAAAAAATACAGCCCAACCCATATTTTACGGGTTGAGTTGGGTTGGGTTAGAAAATTAATTTGAGTTATTCAGGTTGCCAACCCAACCAACCTGAAAATATGGGTCAATCCAACCCAACCCAACCCAACATATTTACACCCGTAGATTGGGTTATTCTGGATCAATAATGATGAGAAGAATTATTGAAAATTTTCGTGGACATTATAACACCCCCAAAATTAAGGTAATTTTAAATTTAATTATCTTGGTTTTATTATTTATGTTGAATTAGTTGGGTGTTATATTTGGTGAGAATGGGTTGTTTTGTGGAAATTATGACTAATTAAATGTTTAGTGAAAGAATATTTAATTAATTGTATTATTGAAAATTTTGGTAAGATTGAAGGATTTTAGTTAATAATGTATAGATATATATATAATTAGTTGGGTTATGGAAGGTTAGTAATAATTATATTATTGGAAATAATATAATTATTAAGTTTTTGTTTTTTAGAAGATAAAAAGAGAGATGATTTAATGGGATTTTAATGAGGAGAGAAGAGGAGTTATTTGTTATTTTGAAAAGGGAAAAGGAAAAAGAAAAAGAAGGAAAATAACAATATTTTATTGTTATATAGGTCTCATGAAGCGTGCCAAGAACTGTTCATCTTCTTCATTCAAGAAACCCTAGAGTGCCCTATAGCAGCCACCAAAATCTTCGTTAACCTTTCACTGTCGGCAGTCGCACAGTTGTTGTTAATTGATCTGAGCCCATCATCTCCCATCTCTGAGCAGCAAAGTTCGTCATTCTTCGTTTGCGACTTCGTTTGACGAACGTCTCGCCTCAGCCAAAGTTCGTAGTCGAGTGTGTCCTCGTATCCATCGCACTCCATCGTACGTCGTGCCACCTTAGGATCTTTATTTGTTTTTACTCAATCCCCAAAAGGAAAGCTCCGACGAACGAAGCTTCATCCGAGCCAACGTCCATTTGATCTAAGTCGGCTTTTCCTTCATAAGCTACACACCTATACCTTCCAAGCCACGTGCACCGAGGTGCTTTTGAAGTTGAGCCGCACGCCTGCTTCAAGCCAAATCTGAGCCATCCTCTCTTAGCCAAGTCGTCCAAGCTTTCTGCCATATTTTGCACCTTTTAGCCATCTTTTTGGTAAGTTTTATTGGTTTAGTACGTCTAAATAATTATCCTTTGGATCTTAAATAACTTAAAAGGTGGAACTAAGTTAGACTTTTGTTATTTGAAGGTTTTGGCTAAATTCTTTGGAGTAATAATCTAGAGAATTTTAGCTCAAAAGTTGAATTGGTTCACCCTATTCCTTAGTAAATTTAGAAGCCTAAGAAATTAATTTTTTGATGTTGGTTATCAAACTATTCGTTTAAATCTTACTTTGGTTTAGGAATTGTTTGTTTGGCAGTTTTAACTGTCGTTGGGAATAAATTTTGTTAAGCTAATCTCGAGGTAAGAGATTCCAATATTAGACATTCGATAAGAGATTAAGGAGCTTGCATGTATGTTTTCCTTATTATGCATTAATGTAGTTAGATGCATAATGTGACCGTTATGTGATCATTAGTGATGACTGATATAAAGATGGCTACATAGATGACCATTATGTGTGACTGAGTTATGTTATGATCGAGAGGTGTTATGAATGAGACATGCTACAACTTAGATATGTTATGATTGAGATATGTTGTTACTGCGATATGATATTTATGATATGCTGCATGTATAGACTATGGTGTTCTGTTAGCTTTGTCTATTAGAGTCGTACCCACATGGATGTCCCTCAGGATCACCACCAATAAATATTTTATAAGCGGCCCAATGGGGTCACTTACAACCCGATTCTCTTAGGTGTTCCTTCAGATCACCGAAGACCAGTTCCTCTTAGGTGTTCCTTCGGGTCATCGAAGAACAATTTCTTTTTAGGTATTTCTTTGGAATCACCAAAGACCAGATGTGTTTCCTTCGGGATCACTAGATAGCGTGTGTTTGGGAGCATAATAGTTATGGGGTATTTCCTTACAGAACCCTAATGGATGGGAAGTTAACAGATACCTAACGAGACTAGTAGTGGATCCCTTACTTGGGTCCCTTACTGAATATATGTTTATACTCACTCAGACAAATGTAGAGGAAAGTTGGCGAATGACAAGAAGTAACCATGATTCATCATAGGGAAACGTTTATGATTGCTTCTGCTTTATGTTTTTAGTATTTTGATTTACAATATTTTATTTAATTCAAAACTCACGAGTACTCTCATGATATTTTCCTAGTTTTTTAAATAGAGTCTGAACTAGTATTTGATCTTTACTTTAATCTTTTTATGCATAATTTATTTATGATTTATAAATAAGTATTTGAGGTTTGAATTGAAAGATTTAGTACCTTCTTTTATTTATTTAATTTTTTTAGAAAATCTTTATTTAATTTAATAGTAATGACCTTTAGTTAGTATAAAGAGTTGATCGTTACAGACATCCACTAAAAAACCAGAAGATTATTCAAGCTAATGGATTATCATGTGAGAATTGAGTCACCTACATTTTTTTGAACGAATTCATTGTGACATTTGTGGATCCATTAATCCACCAAATGGACTTAGATACTTCATGGTTTTAATTGACGCATCTAGTACATGATCACACTGTATTTATTATCAGGTTGAAACCTTACATTTACAAGATTACTTACTCAAATAATCAAATTAAGAACAACGTTTGTTGATCATACAATGAAAAGTATTCAACTTTGTGAATTTATATCCCAAACATTTTAATGGAATGCCCTAAAAATTAAGATAATTTTGGGTTTAATTCAGTAATACTAGAACCTTTTTTTTAACTAATGTGATTTTTTTAAAGTATTGTCAAAAATAGATTTGGGCCAAAACTATTGAAAAAATACGTGAGTTCGGGTAAAATCGTGGACCCCGTCCATGATTTTGGTGAGGTGGCTGTGTGGGCCCCACATCTTCTTCTTTTATTCATTATTTATATATAACATATATTATACGTGGTCCTACGCCTTATTCTTTCTCATTATTTTATAATATACTAATTCACATACCCCTCAATTCTAAAAATATCTTTACTTATTAAAATTAATATCAACTTTTCAATTTTAAT
>JBBPDI010101077.1:0-10663 GCA_037974545.1 Cucumis variabilis
AAAAAAAAACAAATTCCACCGTAAGCTCTTCTTTTCTCTTTCTTCCTTTCTTTTCTTTGTCTTTACTTCATTTATTTGTTTCTAAACTCAATTGAATATGATAACTAAGATCCACTTACATCTAAAATAGAAAGGAAATTTTATAGAAAATGATGCTCTAGTGGCCCAAGATTGTCTGGGATTTAAAATAAAAAGGCAAATTTTATCGAACTGATTGCTTTGGTGGCTTAAGATTCTGCAAGATTTAAATTGAATCGAAAATGAACTGCATATGCATTCAATTTTAATTCGGCTTGACATAAACATGCGGTTCAGTTTGGTTTTGTATGAGATTTTTTTTGTATTTTACGATTTTAGCTTGAAATCGAATCGAACCAGACCATGAACACCCCTACTAGATGCTAGTGAGTGTGAATCCAAAATCTAAGCAAATAATAATGTATGAAATGATAGTCTACTCCTCAATTTTGTTGTATTCCCTGAAAAGATTTTTGTCAAATTCATTACTCACTAAGACATTTTAACTTACGTTTTAAGTAAAGGATGCTTCTCAGGCTTGGAGGCCAAGTTAAAAAGGGAAGGCAAGGTTGTTATGTAAGCCTATATGGCATGAGAATCGTGTCATTATACCTTCCATTCAGATGATCCCTATATGAGGCCAAGTTAAAAAGGGAGTCGTTTGGTAAGTGAATCGCTCCTTGATGCAGATGATCCAACTCTGAAGGAAGGCAAGTGCAACACTGATAACTTGTAGAAATACAAGTTATTATGGGCTCTTAGGTAGAATAATGAGACCAAAACATATAGTAAAAGTGTCAAAACGCATATCTTATGTTGAAAATTCATAAATGCACTTTACAAAAGCTTCCATGCCTATTTTACTCTATTTTTTATGACATAACGCAAGTTTATGAATAAAATAAGAATCTAAAGAATCATATAGGAACTCGTGTGAACATTAGGGAAAAATACCGTATCAAAATGCGAGAAGAGGTTCGGTAGAAGATAAAAGTGGTCGTTGAAGTTGATGTGACTTGATTACAGAGGTTGCTTCCGATGCTGATATATCCAGATGAATAGTTTCCCACCCAAAATCTGTCTATAAAAAGTCTCTGTCTATGCCATTCAAAAAGTCTGGTATGAATGGGCCAAGCCCTAGAGAGAGGTGGAAAGAATTAACCTTTCCTCTGTATGTATAGTTTTTCTTCTTCTTCGGTTAGTCTGTAAGTGAAAGCTTAGAGTCTGAGTAGAGAGGAGTTCACGTTCCACTTCCTCTTAACTTGTAATATTTTCCATTCTCTGTTCTTTCCATTTTTGTATTTCTGTGTAATATATGTTGGTCATATTGTATAGTGACCGAAGGCTTACATTCTTTAATATATTATATATTTATACCTTATCAATCCATCACATCTTTACTTTTCATCTATCAATGTGTTATTTGTAGTTTAGGTTTGTGATAGATTCTTAACACAAAGATTAGCTTATAATTCTTATCGCGTTAGTTGAGCTATTTTCATCACTTGGCCAATATATATTTCCAACTACCCGTGAGGGAAAGTAGCAAGGATATGGAAAATACTCGAAGGAGGAGTTTGGAGACAAACTGCACCTTGGCAATATAACTACTTGTTGGTAACTGTTTATGTAAACATTGCTTTTCATGAAACTCTTGCCCAAGATGTAACGGTTGTGAAAGTGGGATTGTTTAAGATTGGGATTGTGTTTCATGAGACTGAGTGTAGTATGGTTGTTTGTTTGTTTGTCAGGTGGTGTGATGACATGTCATTGAATATGAATCATTGCATGCAAAATGCTCTTTAATATTCTCTTCATCATCCGAGTTGACATAATCATTGCATGCAAAATGTTTCCAATGTCTCCACCACCTACTGCTATGTCCTCAAAGTGCAAGTTTTCCTATTGCTTGTCCAAGTGTAATAGAAATAATAGGTTTACCTTGATAATCCAAGGTCGAACACAGGAAATTGATATCAAAGCTTAGTTTTAGGATCCACTTATCAGCTAGGCGTTATGACAAATGAGTTCAAAGAATATAAAAAGAATTAGGACTACCTAAGTACCCTAGAGATGGTATAAAGTTAAATTAATGAAGGTTGTGCGAATGGAAAGATGAACGAACTAACTTGTGTAAAAGAGGGAAGTGAAGAAAGGTCGTATGGTACCAGGCAATTATGCTATATGACCACCTTAATGCGATAGAAATCGCGACGGTATCTCATGATTAAGACGTGCTCCTCTCAAATTATTGAACGTCACACTTAGTCTCCTTTCTGAATCTAAATTAGTGAGACTAGTTTAGTGATGTATATCTGAGACTAGTTTAGTGATGTATATCTAGAAGTATCTATTTATACTACTTAGAGTGCTTGACATTTAAGGACAACAACTTCTGGGCGCCTATTGTCCACACTTGTTCACCTTTCACAATACAAATGAGGGAAGTCATATCACAAGGTTGAGAAAACTCTTCCTTATGTGTATTAGCCATGTCCCAGCTACTGACCCCCTTAGGTAGTTGACGACATACACTGGTCAAGTGATGAATGTAGCTTGGCTAATACAATAAGCAATATAAACAAAGACTACTTATCAAGAATGCATCATAAACCTAAACTACAAATAACATAAAGATAGATGAAGAGTATAAATATACATTGTATTAAAGAATAAAGGCATTCAGCCACTATACATTATAAACAAATACAATCTAAAGAAATAATAAAATGGAAAGAGAAGAAAAGGAAAACAAGTTAGAGGGAGATGGGGATGTGGATAGCATCTTCTTCACTCAGGCTATAAGCTCTCACTTTACAAACTGAATGGAGAAGAAAATAATGAACTTTACAACTAGTGGTAAGGCTAATCCTTGCCACCAACTCCCAAGGAATGGTCGGTCAATGCATATGTCTAGTCTTATGGTCCATACAGGCCTTACACCTTTTCTTGATAGAGATAAAGCTTCTTTCATAGGTAGCTTTTGCTGAAAAATTTATCCTTCTGACCATGTTAGCGCCGAAAGTTGTCCCCTTCATTGAGTCACATCGCTCCAACTACCACTTTTATCTTTTAGCAAACCTTTTCTTGTGTAATAATTTGGTCTTCTCGCCTTATCTTTTTGCGAGTTCCTCTGTGATTTGCAAGACTATTCTTTTGTTAACAATCCAGTGGTTAGTAACTAAAAATGAGGTAAAAGCAGGCCTGAAGTTCATGTAAAATACATTTTTAAATAATTATGTATTTACAACATAAGTTACACATTTTAAAACATTTATCATTCATTTTAGTCACATTATTCTTCCTAAAATTTCATAATAACTTGTATTTTTACAAGTTTTCAATAACTTCCGTCATTCATGTCCCAACAGGAGAACAAGTGTGGGTATTAGGTGCTGAGAGGTTACCTCCCTTAAACACAAAGCTTATAAGTCTTATAAGTGAACTCTTCTAGATATACCTTGTTTAACAAGGCTTAGTCATTTGAATACGGACAGGTGACTAAGTGTGGCATTTAAACACAGCGAGAGGTGCTCACCTTAATCATAATTAAGCTAGTTAACTAAGCTAAATCGTATCACAGCTATCCCATTGCTTAATTTCCTAATAGTGAAAAGACCTTCCTTCACCCCCTTCATTAATACAAGTTAGTTTATGGTTTCACCTTATCCAACCCAAATGACCTTTATAGATTCTCTAAAGTAGATAAGTAGATATAATTCAACTTTATACTTTGTCATATTGTATAGAATTCTATTATACTGCCTAATTGAGGAGTAGACCATAGAACTAAGCTTTGATATCAATTCCCCGTGTTTAACCCTGAATTACACAAGAAAACCACTAATTTGCTCATACTTGGGAAAGCAGTAGGAAAACTTGTACTCAATGAGCAATTAGCGATTATGTGATAAAGAGGTACATAGTAAGGAGTTTACATGCAATGATCATGACCAATGACTTATCGCATAGAATTAATTATGCTATACACAACACTGCAATACAACCTTAAGTCCAATCCTTCAACACCTAGGTTGGTAAGGCTAAGCTCAGGGAGCTAGAGAGCTAAAGAGTTGAGTCACAGAAAAGAAGCCTTAAACATTGTCCTCGATTGGGTTGTTGGACGACTGGGGAGAAGAAAGAAACGAGGTCTTTACACCTCTAGGTACCCTTCCTCAAGAAGCAAAGTTTGATGGTGAAGAAGAAATGAGCCTTATACTCCATAACACTTTGGCGCAAAGAGCAACACCTTGGTGGAAGAAGAAAAGTGTGTAGAGCATACTTGTTTTATTTCATGCATGAAGAAAAGGAAATGCATTTGTAATTGGAGAACATTATATAAGGTGTTAAGTTAATAAATAGATGAAGTTTATTTCATTCTGCTGTATTTTTTTTTTTTTGTGTGTGCTTATCATCTAGAAGTTAAAGTGGGTTAGAGCCATGTATCAAGTACTAGGAAACATAGTAAAGTTTAAGAGTTGTTTTTCTGCTTCAAGGAGTTGTGAAGATCTCTAAAGTTCAAGTAAAGAACTTTGAAAAGAGACAAGTAAGGGAATTGTTTTGCTTACTAGGCATTCAACAAGTCATCTTGTACAGGGATACGTGAAGGATGTCTAAGTGCCACCCTCCCATCTGGTTATATGGAAAACTTAATAAAGTTACTCTAAACCTTATCAAGAACTTAGCATAGTAACCTAAACTTCAATGGGCAACACCCTAACTACCTTCTAAATTCGAAATTAAGCATCCAACATCATGGGTTAATTTATATTAGCACCAAAATTAAATGGGTACACAACACCCACTCCACAAAGTTTAGAAATTTACCCATGTTGTGCCAAATCACCTAATTTTAAGCTTTTGAATGGCTCAATGACGGCTCAAACTCTTCTAAAATTCAAATCTAACATTAAAATGTAATGGGTAATGTTAAACTCAAGTCTAAAATTAATGGGTTTTCAAAATCGCCCAAAAAATAACCTCGAACCATAAGACACTTACTCTAAATGGTATATATGAATGAAGAATGGACACTAGCGGCTAACTTGATCTCTGACGAATTATCGTGTATAGCGACTAAAGGGGATGCATCGAAGAAGTAACTCGTGGCTAGTGTGAAAGATGACATGTTGGCCTTCTTTGTCAGTGTGTAGTTCATCGTCCAGTGAATCAAGCAAAGCAAGTGGTCGTCTAGGTGATGGCATTGGTTGGAGGAGAGAAAGAGAGAGAGGTTTCGGGCGTGAGAAATTTTGAGAGAGAGGAGGGAGTTTGGCGTGTTCACGAATAAGAAGAAGAATCCATATTTTCTTCTTTTTTTTAAAAAAA
Source organism: Cucumis variabilis (assembly GCA_037974545.1). Taxonomy (NCBI): domain Eukaryota; kingdom Viridiplantae; phylum Streptophyta; class Magnoliopsida; order Cucurbitales; family Cucurbitaceae; genus Cucumis; species Cucumis variabilis. Next base: position 5,344 of record JBBPDI010101077.1, read on the forward strand.
AAAGATCTAATAATATATTGGAAATGACCAAACAGCTCTTCACTTCAAATTAAACTCTTTTTGTACTTATCTTTATTCTTTTCAAATACTTAATAAAATTTCTAAATCTTATTCTAAAAAAAAATTGTTCCAATTCCTTATTAAAACAATTCAACCATAAAGAATTGACAAATGAATTTAAACTTATTTTTCATAACTCAGGAAATATTAATATAAATAAAAGGAGAATGGAATGAGATCTTACAATTGTATTTTCAAACTAATAAGGACTCTAGAAACTTCATTTTGGGATCAATGTTCATCCTGAATAGGGGATTTGGACTATGGTGTAGCATAAAGCAAAGCAGGTTGAATACGCCGCTGCTTGCAAAGCCGCAAAAGATGTAGTTTGGCTCAGAAAGTTGTTACATGATTTGGAAGTTGTTCCAACCATGAACTTGCTCATCACTCTGTATTTTGACTATACTGGAGCAGTAGCCAATTCTAAAGAACCTCGCAGCCACAAATGAGGGAAACACATAGAGATGAAGTATTGCCTAATATGGGAGATTGTAGAACAAAGGAATGTAATTGAACCAAGATCGCTCTGGAGCACACTACTGTTGATTCCCTTATGAAGACTCTCTCATCAGGAAAGTCTAGGTGAATGAGATATGTACATTAGGAAATATAAGGCAAATGGGAGATGTGTAATGTGTAAGAGAACACCCTAGTTTCTTGTATTTGTATATATACATTTTATGTAATATACTTGTACATTTTACTATTTTCAATGTTTGTGGATTATTTTATTAACTACAACTCATAGACTACTCTAGTTTCTTGTATTCATAAATTGTTGTTTATTGTAATTTCAATAAAATCTTATTGATTATTTCCATCAAGACGTTAGGAACGTCGACAAATGAATCAAATACCGATGCACGATATACTATGTCGAGCTATATCCACCCACATTACGTATTTAAATTTTCATTAAAGCTTCTCCTAATGCAATCATATTAGACATTAGGAAAGGTTAGTTATTTTACTTTATTATTAACAATCCTCAACATTGTGGAGAAGGACGATAAGGAACGTCTAACACAATGATGCGACCTTTGGATATACCCCGATGCCATAGCAGAAGACGTTGGAAAAGGGTTAAATAATTATATAAATATTATCCTTTGTCCGACGTCAATGTTGACGATGTTTGAAAAAGGTTTAGGAAATTATATAATTATTATACTTTCTTCGACGCCACAACACTTTCTTTGTGACCATTACATGACTCGACAGTTTCAGGTGATTTATATCGTTAACGTTAAAATCAATTAATAGTAATTCATTTAATTTTTATTGGAATATAATGTTTTGATCATTGTCTGGTTGTAGAAGCAATCAAGTGCTTATAAGGCTAATAGAGTGAAGCAGCCTTACAACCACAGAAGCGAATCCAAGTCATTTCTTGAGTGACAGGTCGAGCTCATTGATGGGATAAAAGCGCTATGGTAGTGGGTAGTGCAAGATTTTATAGAACTATTCCTCAAATCAATTTGGAAGTACCAAAATACGAGTACATTGGCAAAAATAATTAAGAAACTAGTTTCCTTATTAAGACTTAAAGGCTAAGCATGCATTTTAATTATAGATTAGAGAAAGAAAAACTTCCTTGTTTATGTCTTTGAATCTATAAAGTATACCTCTAAATTGGGAGACCACCCATCAGAGACCTTCCTTTTCTCTTGGATGAGATTGGTTTGTGAAAACCAATTGGGATGGAAAGAAGTTTAGAGGTATTTGAGTTGCAGAAAAGCAAAATCATCCCTTTGTATTTTGATTCATTGAATTCTTGAAGAAAACTATTTTCTTCTAAATATTTATAGCTCTCTTTCCTTCTTAGAGTACGAGAGAATCATGAGGTTCTATTAATTTCAAAAATATTTAATTAATAGAAGTTTCAAAGCCACTAATTAATTAACCATTAATCAATTAGTTATAATTAATTAAGTTATATTTAATTAATATTTCATTTAAACCTTATTTAATGGACATCTCTCCAATATCTTATAGCTTTATACTAATTTAATTAAATCAAATATAATTTAATAAAAAATAATTAATTCTCCAATTAATTAATAGCTAAATTAAATAATGTTATATTTAACTTAAAAATAAATTTGAATCATATTTAAATATAATTTCCCTTATAACCAATAATTTTAATATGAATCCAATTCATATTGCATTAATATTTGAACTCATTCCAATATTTTATCTCTCGTAAATTAATGTGAAATTTTTAAAAATAGTAGATTTTACATAATATTTACAACCTATAGCCAATTCTATCACTGATAGTCATTGATATACTATAATGATAGAAGACTATCAGTGATAGAATCCAGAATTTTGCTATAGCTTGTAAATATTTTAATTTATTTTGCTATTTTTAAAAATGCCCCTAAATTAATTTTGAATCATATACAAAATGAAATTTACATAATAAAGTTTGATAAATTTTATATTCTATACATTAAACAAATTTCTAAAGTAAATTTGAACATTTCAAATTACAACCAATATAAATAAATCTCATTACCCTTTACGAAATAGGAAGGAGACCTAATGGACCTACAAATCAGAAGCTACAACGATATGAGATTAATTAACTAAACTCATTAACCATAATAATAAATATTCGCTAACTGTGTGTACACTTCACTAAAGACTCACAGCTCAACTCTTCTCACTATAGATATATTTTGTATCCATGGATATAGATCAATAACAATAAGTCCTTCATGAGTGTTCAAAACACCAGTTAGGTCAAATTACTATTTTACCCCTAGGTTACCTCTAATCCTTAAATATCAGTGCTCCTCTACTGAACAATCTATTTATGGTCCTACCAATAAAAAAACATTCCTCTCGTGTCATAAAGAGGGTAAGGCCCTTTGTTCAAGTCTTGGAGACACCATTTTAAGAGAACACTCATCTACTTACCCTATAGTATGAAAGGAGTGAATTCCATCTTGTGCAATTATATTCTCAGCTCTCCACTCGATTTTGTTCCCAAAATGATAAATTTATTGAGTCGACAATTTGGCCATCTCACCCATACAAATCAAAGGACAATCACTCGCGAATAGAAGTTTATAATACACTCATGATTAAGACTAAGTTACCTAAGCGATCCTAATGAAATAGAAATCTAACTAGTTAACGGAGTTGCATCTAGTGGTTACTATTTTGTGGTCCAGTCTGATGTAAACTCATTGCATAAGATATCCTCAGTCGCATGTCAACTGCACGAACGCGTTGGATCATTGTGTTTGTATCAAATATAAAGTGAGCTGTATCCATAATATTCCTAGGATAAGGCACCCAGTCGTATCCCTATTCCATAGAGCCTTTAAGTTGATCTCAAACATTGATCCATGTATGTCTCTACATACTGTTCAAGATTCATTAAACAACATAGGATGATAGTTTATTGGATATGGATTATTAAGACAAAACTAATAATATAATCAATAACTTTTTATTAATAACGGTCAATGGATTATATTTACAATCTATGAGTTTTAGGACATAAATCTCCACAGTCGAGATGTTTTGAAAGACACCCGCCAGTAAGACTAAGAAGTTTGTTTCACCGACAGTAGAGGACGTACATGTAAGCTCACCAAAATTTTTTATTACTTTCTATTTGAATTTCGATGATCTCTCCTAAGCCCAACTTATTGTTAATAATCAAATGTTGGAACTTCAGTTTCAACCTATCCTAGAGGTTTCTCAACCACTCTTTGGGGACTAGATATGCAAGACTATTTTGAGTAAACAACTAGACTACTCAAAAGGTCTTGGTTGGAGGTCGAAACCCAAGTTCAGAAAGAGTTCTACTTTAGCTTTTTCCTCCTCCTACGACCACTAGGCATACATAGAGGAGGTTAGTGATAACGTAAAGAAATTACCATTATTACAGTCTTTTTTGTTAGAAAAATGGTGTAAATTGCATAAGGAGATGATCAGAATGCATAGCTTATGCTGTGAATGCATAAATATTCTAAAATATGGATTACATAAATGTCGTTCCTGCTTTACACGGTTATCATGTTCGAACTTATGATAAGTGGAGAAAGAAGAAAAGAGCAGCTCACACACATGACATCTCACGCAAAAGCAATAAGATGGATCACACATGACAATTAATAACCCCTGACGATGAACCTAAACATTGCGTGAGAAAAGATCACAAAAAGACAAGAATGGTAGTTTGAATGATGTGACTTCATAGGGGCAGATGGCAACCTGACACACTGAGAGGAACATAGTTTTCCCACAAAAAATAGCTTATACAAGCACTTCATCTCCACCGCAAGAGAGGGGCTCGAATAGGCTGGAAGCCTGAATAGGCAAGAGAGAAAGGACGACTCAATTGTTGGAGAAAATCATAGAGAGGGAAATAGCTCGAACAAAACACTTGAAGATTATACAGTTGTGATAATAGAAAAGAATATTTGTTGTTGATCTCTCAACTTATAGTAATATTTTCCATTCTTCTGTCTTTCCATTTTTTTTCTTTCATTGTAGTGTTTTTATTGTTCATATTGTACAGTGGCCATAGGCCTATATTCTTTATACATGATTGCATGTCATACTGAAGGGATAAAAGGCTATGGCAGCGAAAGATTTTACACGACCATTCCTCAAATTAATTTGGAAATCTTAAAATACTAATACATTGGAAAAATTTTAGAATCAAAATTCTAAATATAAATCTAAGCATGTTTTTAATTTATAGGATACAAGAACTTACCTTCGATGACGTCTCTGAATCTACAAATCACCAAATTGGGGACACCACCTATCGAAGACCTTCCTATCCTTTGAGATGATCTTGGTTTGTAGGAACCAATTAGGATGGGAAAATGTTTAGAGGTAGTTGAGAGAATTTTTTTTTTCTTTTTGCAGAGAGAAAAAGCCTTGATCTTTTTCTAGATAAATTTTTTGTCAAAGAAAACTGTTTTCTTCCAGATATTTATAACACTCTTTCCTTCTTTGAATAGGAAAAAGAGTAGGATAGAATTATGAAATTCTTTTTATCAAATCTACTAATTAATTAACAATTAATCAATTAATAATTAATTAATTAATATTTCATTCAAATCTTATTTGAAAGAATATCTCTCTAATATTTTATAGATTTATATTAACATAATTAATTAAATTATATTTAATTAATATTTCATTCAAAACTTATTTGAATGAATATCTTTCCAATATCTTATATATTTATATTAATATAATTAATTAAATTATATTTAATTAATAT
>JBBPDI010101082.1:0-10663 GCA_037974545.1 Cucumis variabilis
AGACACCATTTAAGGGAACACTCATCTACTTACCCTAAAGTAGGAAAAGAGTGAATTCCATCTTGTGTAATTATGTTTCCAGCTCCCCACTCGGTCTTGTTCCCAAAATGATAAGCTTACTGAGTCGACAATCTGGCCACTCGTACCCGTACAAATCAAAGGACAATCCCTCACAAACAGTTCATAACACACTCAGGATTAAGACTAAGTTACCTAGATCATCCTTGTGAAATAGAAACCTGACTAGTTAATGGAGTTACATTTTGTGGTTACCATTTCGCTGTCCGATCTTATGAAAACTCATTGCATAAGATATCCTCACTCGCATATCAACTACACGAAAGCGTTGAATCATTGCGTTTGTATCAAATACAAAGTGAGTCGTATCCATAGTGTTACCAGGATAAGGTATTCAACTTTATCTCTATACTATAGACCCTTTAAGTTGATCTCGAGAATTGATCTCTGTATGTCTCTACATACTGTTCATGACTCCTTAAACAGCTTAGGCTGTTAGTTTGTTGGATTTGGGTTATTAAGACAAAACTAGTATTATAATCAATAACAATTATTACAATAATAACACTTTATTAATAGTGGTCAATGGATTATATTTACAATCTATGACTTTTAGGACATAAATCCCAACAAACTCCCACTTGGAGTAAAACTCTAGTCTCTTTGGAATGTACATAATAACGTAATCCTTTGACATTGGAAATGGTAAAATATACAAGTATATTACATAACACGTATATATACAAATACAATAAACTAGGGCATCCTCATACCTATTACACATCTCTCACTTGCCCTAGATTACCTAATGTACATATCTCGTAGACCTAGGCTTTCTAGAAGACCCTCGAACACTTTAACCGTGAGAGTCTTTGTAAATGGATCAGCAATATGTATCACTATTATCTCAATATAAAGTGATGGACATGTTCATGTTTGGAACAACTTCCAAATCATGAAGGAACTTTCTAAGCGAAACTGCTTTATAAGCAATGACGTACTAAACCTTCATTCTAGAATCTGTAATGCATCCTTACTTGATGCTACACCACACCACAGCTCCCCCGTTTAGGGTAAACACTGATCCCAACATGGATTTTCTAGAATTCTTATCGATTTAGAAATCAGAGTTAATGTATCCTGTAAGGATCAAATCCTTAGCTCCATACACAAGCATATAGTCTCTCGTTCTCCTAAGATATTTGAGAATAATTTTAACCATCATCTAGTGGTCTAACCCTGGGTTGGACTGCTATCTACTAACTATTTCCATTGCATAAAAAATGTCTGGCCTAGTGCAGAGCATAGCATACATTAAGTTGCCCATAGTTGAGGCATAGGGAATACGTGATGTAATAAAGACAGTCAGCTTGTTAAGACAGAAAATTAGCTTGTTGGTTTGTTATTTTCTGTTTTGTTATTAGAATAATTAGGTTGTTATATTCTGTTTTGTTTAACTAAACAGTTGTCAAAACTGATTAGTTATAACTAATTGTAACCTCCACACACACTAATAAATAGCCACTCTCCAAATGGAAGACGCAGAGAATTCATTTGAGAAATTAATTCCAACTTTGAATTACATCAAAGTGGTATCAGAGTAGCCCCGATTCTTGGACGGATGGCTGGTTGGAGAGGAACTAACCCAGTCGCGGGGGAAGGCCATGCGCAAGAAGAGGCAGAAGATAATGTTGTCCTCTCTCCAAGGACATCAACGGTTCGCTTGCTGGGTGTTGAGGACTCTTTGGGATATCTACATCGAAAAATTGACAAAGTCGAGGACAATTTTGAGATATTGATGAGGAGGATAGATGAATTACTGGTACCACCACGACTTAAGGCAAACTCAACGAACGGTGGTAACTTTGATGATAGATAAGAACGACGAGCAAGAGGGAACCACAAAAATTTCTTCCACCAACGACAAGACCGACGGGGAAGACCCGATTATGACCCACTACCATACGCTCGCGATATTGATCTGGAAGGACAAGAAGCTCGACAAGCAGTATATGAAGACGATACAACAAGCAGTGAAGAACAGTACAACCCATGGAATATTGAAGGAGAAGCATAAATCCGACAAAATAATAGAAGGGGCGAGGCTCGAAGGGGGTCACATAATGATTACAAGATGAAGATTAACTTACCAATATACTGTGTCAAATGGGATACTGAATCCTTCTTGGATTGGATAAAGAATACTGAAAATTTCTTTAACTACATGGAGATCTATGAACAGCAGAAAGTACACTTGGTGGCCTTGAAACTCAAAGTTGATGCTTCAACTTGGTGGGATCAATTAGAAATCAATAGACAGAGACGAGGCAAGCAACCTGATTGTTCATAGGAAAAAATGAAGAAACTACTAAAGGAACGATTCCTACCTCCTAATTATGAGCAAACTTTGTACAACCAATATCAAAATTATCACCAGAAGCTTCAAACGGTAGCTGAATACATAGAAGAATTTCACCGCCTGAGTGTCAGGACAAATCTGTTTGAGAATGAGCAACATCAAATAGCTAGATTCGTGGAAGGACTTCGTTTTGACATCAAGGAGAAGGTAAAACTCCAGTCCATCCGTTTCTTATCTGAAGCAATTGCTTTTGCAGAAATAGTAGAAGAAATGATTGTTGTTAAATCCAAGAACACAAATAGAAAGGTGACATGGGAGACAATAAAGAAAATGAGCTATAGACATGGTGATCCACCAGCAACTTCATCACAAGCTAAGGTAAATGGGGTAGACAATCAGGAGTCAATCAGTGAAAGGAAAGGAGACATAATCAACAAAGGCAAATCCTATAACAACTACACTCGCCCATCATTGGGTAGGTGTTTTTTGTGTGGCCAAACCGATCACCTGTCCAATGCCTGCCTGCAAAGGAAGACAATAGCACTGGCAGAAGAAGAAGAAAATTCAGTAAGTGAGGAAGGCTTAGAAGTGGAAGAAGATACTAAACTGATCGAAGCTGATTATGGGGACCGAGTCTCTTGTGTTATTCAAAGAGTACTCCTAGCCCCTAAGGAAGCAAGAAAACCACAGCACCACAACCTCTTCAAGACAAGATGTACCATCAATGGAAAAGTTCGTGACGTGATTATAGACAGTGGCAGTAGTGAAAATTTTGTGGCCAAAAGGATTGTATCCAGCCTGAACTTGAATGTTGAATCTCACCTAAATCCTTACAAGATAGGGTGGGTAAAAAAGGAAAGTGAGACCACAGTCAGCTAGATATGTACGATTCGTCTTTTGATAGGCAATGGATACAAGGATTAAATTATATGTGATGTAATTGAAATGGACACATGTCACCTTCTCTTAAGGAGGCCCTGGAAACATGACACTCAAACCTTGCATAAGGGGAGAGAAAACACCTATGAGTTCCATTGGATGGGGAGGAAGATAGTTCTACTACCACTAACAAAAAAAAGCGATGACGGTTCCAAAGCAGTAGGGCAACTATTCACCATTGTTAGTGGTAAGAGACTACTTAAATAAAAAGGGACTGGCATCCTAGCACTATTTGAAGGTAGACCCCGAGCTACAACAACTATTTGAAGAATTCCCACATCTGAAGAAGGAACCTGTTGGCTTACCACCCCTTCGAGACATATAACATCATATAGATTTAATTCCAAGAGCATCACTTTCGAATTTAGCTCACTATAGAATGAGTCCCTAAGAGTACAAAATACTCCATGATCATATCAAAGAACTGCTAGAAAAGGGACACATTAAGCCTAGCCTTAGCCCTTATGTCGTGTCAACCCTTCTCACCCCAAAAAAGGATGAAAGTTGAAGGATATGTGTAGACAATCGGGCTATTAATCGCATCACTGTGAAATATAAATTCCCCATTCCAAGAATTGGTAACCTACTGGATCCGCTTAGTAGAGCCACCATCTTTTCGAAGATCGATCTAAGAAGTGGGTATCACCAAATTCGAATTAGACCAGGTGACGAGTGAAAGACTGCTTTTAAAACAAATGAGGGTTTGTTTAAGTGGTTAGTCATGCCCTTTGGGCTCTCTAATGCACCTAGTACTTTCATGAGGTTGATGAACCAAGTGTTACATCCCTTCCTTAACAAATTTTTCGTAGTTTACTTCGATGATATACTCGTGTACAGTATTGGAAACAACGAGCATCTACTTCACCTCAGACAATTATTTTAAGTGTTGATAGAAGCAGAATTTTACATCAACCAAAAGAAGTGTGAATTCTTAAAAGAGGAAATTACCTTCCTTGGGTTTATAGTCAAGACAGGGAGGATAGAGATAGAGCTAAGAAAAATTGAAGCCATACGAACATGGCCCATTCCAACTAGCACCAAAAAAGTATAAGCCTTCCTAGGGTTGGCCTCTTTCTACAAAAGGTTTATAAGAAACCTCAGCTCCATTTGTCTACCTATTACCGACTGTTTGAAAAGGGAAAACTTTCAGTGGACCCTATCACAGCAGGAAAGTTTTGAAGACATCAAAAGGAGACTGACCTTTAGTCTAGTGCTACAACTACCAGATTTTACTTTACCCCTTCGAAGTGGCAGTTGATGTTTGTGGCATAGGAATTAAAGTCGTTTTATCCCAGCAAGGCCACCCAGTTGAGTATTTCAGTGAAAAATTGAACCCATCTAGACAGCAATTGAGCACATATGAGCAAAAGTTATATACCCTGGTTAGAGCGCTGAAACAATGGAAGCATTATCTACTTTCTAAAGAATTTGTTCTCCTAACCGACCACTTCTCCTTAAAATATCTTTAATCCCAAAAAGGCATCAGTAGAATACATGCTCATTGGATTACTTGCAAAGATTCGACTTTGTTATTAAACATCAAGCTGGAAAAGAAAACAAAGCAGTTGATGCCCTCAACAGGAAAAGTGCATTACTAACCCTGCTCTCGTTAGAGATAATTGCCTTTAAACACTTGTCTGAGCTATATAAAGAAGACATTGACTTTGCAGATGTATGGTACAGGTGTAATAACTCCTTACAATCCAACGATTATCATATTGTAGAAGGATTTCTCTTTAAAGGTGAACAGTTGTGCATCCCTCGTACTTCTCTTCGAGAAGCCTTGATTAAAAAAAAGCTCATTCCAGTGAATTAGCCGGACATTTTGGGCAGGATAAGACCTTTGAGATCATTTCTAAAAGGTACTATTGGCCTCAACTAAGAAAGGACTCCAACAATTTTGTAGAAAGATGCTCTACCTGCCAACGAGCTAAAAGCTCATGCATAAATGCAGGTTTATATACCACATTCAATTTGGGAAGACCTTTCAATTGACTTTGTGATCAGCCTTCCTAAGACACAAAGGAATTATGATTCTATTATGGTAGTGGTAGACCAATTCAGTAAAATGACCCACTTCATTGCGTGCAAGAAAACAAATGATGTTATCTACATAGCTAACCTTTTTTTTAGAGAAATCATCCACTTACATGGGATACCTAAAACCATAATTTCCGACAAAGATATCAAATTCCTAAGTCATTTTTAGAAAACTCTATGGAAAAAGTTTGAAATTACACTCAAATACAGTACTACAACCCACCCTCAAACCGACGGACAAATTAAAGTAACAAACAAAACACTAGGGAACTTGATACGCTGCCTCAGTGGTACTAAACCTAAACAGTGGGATTTATCCCTTGTACAAGCAGAATTTGCTTTCAATAATATGAAGAATCGGTCGACCGACAAGAGTCCATTCGAAGTAGTGTACACTAAACAACCAAGGTTAACATTTGACCTTGCTTCACTCCCTTCAACAGTAGAGGTCAGTAAAGAAGCAGAGACCATGGTAAAAGATATTGAAAGACTACATAAAGAAGTCCATGATCACCTTATACAATCAACCAATTCCTATAAAAAGGTGGCAGACAAGAAAAGAAGACAAGTTTCTTTCTCTGAAGTAGACCTAGTGATGATGCACTTAAGAAAAAATAGGTTTCCACGGGAACATACAACAAACTAAAAGATAGACAGATCAACCCATTCTGCATCTTAGAAAAGTATGGAGACAATGCCTTTAGAATTAAACTCCCACCAGATATACACATATATCCAGTATTCAACATTGCTGACTTGAAGCCCTACTATGCACCAGACGATTTCCAGCTGGCCAACTAACGTACTCGTGTTCGAGTCCAATTTTAGGGAGGGTGGAATGATGTAATAAAGACAGTCAACTTGTTAAGACAGACAGTCAGCTTGTTGGTTTGTTATTTTTTGTTTTGTTATTAGAACAGTTAAGTTGTTATATTATGTTATTTTGTTTTGTTTAACTAAACAATTGTGAATAGCCACTCTCCAAATGAAAGAGGCAGAGAATTCATTTGAGAAATTAATTCCAACTTTGAATTACATCAATACGTCTCATATCCTCAACTTCTTGAGGTGTCTTAGGACACTGTTCCTTAGACAAGTGAATGCCTGAAAGATTATAAATCCTTCTTAGAGTTCTGCATCGAATATCGAACCAACATTTTGTTGATATAGGTTGCATAAGACAGTGCTAGCGTTTTGTTCTTACGATCCCTTACAATTTAGATTTCAAGAACAAATTGTGCCTCTTCAAAATCTTTCATTTGGCATTGGACTGCTAGCCAAGTTTTAACGTCAGTTAGGTATCCTATATCATTCATAATGAGAAGGATGTCGTCCACATAAAGTACTAAGAAAGCTACTTCATCTTTGTTGATTTTCTTGTATACACAAGATTCATCAATGATTTGGTCAAAACCGTAAGACTTGATCGTAGTATCAAATCTAATGTTCTAAAATCCAGATGCTTGTTTCAACTCATAAATGGATCGATTCAGCTTGCAAACTTTTTGCTTTTGATCTTGGATTATGAACCCCTCGGGCGAGATATAAAGATATTCTCTTCAAGATTGCCATTCAGAAAAGCATTCTTGACATTCATTTGCCATATTTCATCATCATAAAAAATGGTTATGGACAAGAGAATCTTTACAGACTTTAACATAGCAATAGGGGAGATTTTTTTTCTCATAGTCAACCTCTTTCCTTTAGGTATAGCCTTTTGCTACAAGTCTAGCTTTGAAGGTTTGTACCTTTCTAGCTGAATTTCTCTTTGTCTTATAGATCCATTTGCACCCTATGGGTTTCCCATCAAATAGATCTATAAGCTCCCACACTGAATTGAAGTACATAGACTTCATTTCAAGGTCCATGGATTTGACCCATTGGTCCTTGTCTACATCATTCATTGCCTGTTTTTAGGACAATGGATCCTCAACGCCATTATCTGGTATGATAACTTGAGTTTCGGTTAAATCCAAGTAACGATTAATCTGTCCACTGCGTCGAAGCATTCTCAATGATTGAGAAGGATGAGACTGACCTGATGTGTTGGTTTCATCAACTCTTGATAAGGGACCAGCTTCATCAACAACCCTTGTTGATTCATCAGTAGCTTCACTTAATACTAATTTGCTTTGTGGTTTATGATCTCTCATGTGGTCTTCTTCTAAAAAAGTAGCATTTGTCGATACAAACACTTTGTGTTCTTGTGGATCGAAGAATATACCACCTCTCATTTCTTTAGAGTAACCAACAAATTGGCTATAAATTTCAGTCTCTACTGCATACCCTAAAAAAAGTTAGGCAATTGAGCATACCTCATCATTGAACCATGTCTAATAAGGTTCTATTTCTCATTTTGATACACTATTTTGTTGAGGTGTGTCATGTGCTAAGAGTTAGGATTAGATTTCATGTTCTATCATATAGTACTAGAATCTCAAGTTCATGCACTCTCTACATCGATCATATCAAAGTATTTTAATCTTTTTACTTAATAGATTTTCAACTTCAGCCTTATACTCCTTGAACTTTTCAAAAGCTTTAGACTTATGTTCCATTAAGTATAAATAACGATATCTTGAATAATCATCTATAAAATAGATGAAGTATTCAAAACCTTCTCTAACTTTTACATTCATCAGACCACAAGGTCTGAATGTATAAGCTCTAAGGGCTCTTTGGCTCTATAACCTTTTCCAGTAAAAGGTCTTTTAGTCCTTTTTTTATTTATTTTTTATTTTTATTAAGATTCACATGGAGGTGACGAATCATCTTCTAACTTATTTAGAAGTTCATTCTTTACTGATCTCCCGATCTTATAGGGATTAATGTCACCTAATCTTAATTTCCAAAGAAAGGTATTGTTATTTGGAGAAATTCTTTGCCTTTTATTTTGAGTATTAGCAGTTTTAAACATCTTATGGTTTAAAAATGCTTTCGCTTCATTAGGTCTTAATACATACAAGTTGTTTTTAAGCTTAGCCGAACAAATATGTATACTATTCTTTAACTTCATTTAAAGAAAAAATTACTGAGTACAATTGTTCAATAAGCAAAGAAATAGAAATTAAGTTCCTCTTAATATTAGGAACTATGTTCAAATTTTCTAAAAACAAGAATCTATTTTTGAAACACAACTTAACATCTCCCACTGCACGAGCTAAAATGACATCTCCTGTTCCAACCTTGAGAGTCATCTCACCCTCCTCGAGTTGCTTCAAGGAACTAGTTTTTTTTAAAGAAGAGCAAACATGGCTAGTAAACATGTTTCTAAGACAAGTAAATCATATTTACCTTTTTTTTTTTATTATTATTCTTAAACATCTCTTGGAGGGAGTCCATGGTCTAACGTGCAATGACCATGGTCTCGTGTTTCTTACTTAGTATGCCTAGTCACTAGCCTTTGTCCAACAATTATATGCATCTCTGACATTTTGAGATGCATTTCGAGCAGGAGAATGACATTCCTCCATTAAGACGAAGTGTAGATCATCATTAACCAAAATCATATTCAGGTTTGACTTCCACGTCGCATAATTCTTGTCAGTTAATTTTTTTTTTATTTTTAAGCAGTTGAATAATTGGAAAAAAAATTGCTGAAAAAATCAATTGACCGTATTAGTTATCTTTGTCTTAATCCATTAATATAATCCAATCAATTCAGCAAAAACAAGCAATCAAAGAACCCTAATCAAACAAATGATTTAGTTTTTGCAACGATACTTCGGAAGTTTAGAGCAACAGCCATCGAAGGGTGATCAGCTACTCTTCTCCTAAATTGAAACAATCTCAGCTAATTACTAATATAAGAATAACTCATATTCCTATAGTTCTTAGCTACCGTTGTTCGGTCAAGGATTCATTAACTAACTTAATATCCCATTCTCCTAAATTAAGACAATCTCAGCTAATTACTAATATCCCATAAGTGTGACCCTACCATTTTCAGATCCTAGAGGTACACTTCAACAGGCTACCGAAAGGAAAGACAACTGTTGAAGATTAACCTAAGAAACCTTATCCATTTCAGGAGTTTGTGTTGTTTCAACTTCTACAATGAGGCCCTCCGAAGGGATGGTCGCGCTAAAACAACACACAGGCGAATCATAGAAATCTCACGGTGCAACCTAATGGAAGAGACCATAGGATACGTTGACATGTGTCCTTCTCCCACTTACTATAAACATTTCCCCTATTCACCCTGTTATTGACCCATACAAACACTCTCCGAAGAGAGGTCGCTCCCAGGGCGATACAAAGCCGAGTATGAATCTCACGTGTGAACTCTTAGGAACGTGAGAGCTAAAAGTTGATATATCATATAAATCATTTTTCTTCCACTAAAATGTTCTATTAATTTAGGGTTTGTTGTACTTAGCTAAATTTCGGCTAAATGAATCTATCTAAGTTTATTCTTATTATAAGTCTTATAATAAAACTTTACTATAAAGTTTCTAGGTGCACTAAACTATTTAATTTACCTAGTGACATCTCATTCTTAATAGAAATAAGGTTAATTCAACGTCAGTTCCGAGTCAGTTTCCAGGTAGGAGGTGTTTCATAAATCGTCAACTTAAGTACCTCCAACCTTAGACAGAACTTTATCGGTAGAGTTCCCTTATAACCTTAAAACCTATTTACTTAGGGTTTCTAGGTGTATTAAACCATTTAATTTACCTAGTGGCATCTTACGCTAATAAGAATAAGATTAATTCAACATCGATTCCGGTTTAGTTTCTAGGTAGAAGGTGTTCCGTAAACCGTCAACTTAAGTACCCCCAGCTTTAGACAGAACTTTACCGGTGGAGTTCCCTTATAACCTTATCCTATTTATCCTATTTAATTTCATTAAACTAAAAAAATATAATTCTAATCCTATTAGAATTAATGTGATCTTAGGTCTATTTAATTTTAAACTATTTAAAATTAAATCAAATTAATCCTAAGATCCTATGTTTGCATGCAACTACTTATTATAGGTTGACGGTTTTTAATTATCAAATTTTATAACTATTATAAAATTATTTAAAAAATTAAACCATACAACAAGTAAAATATTGTATTAATATAACAATTATATTAATCTATGGATGTAATATGCTCAATGCAAATTTAATTTTCATCTTAATTAATATAACATTTATATTAAAAGATCATGTAAATCAACCAAGCATCCATAAGACATGAATTTAAATATAACAAATTATATTTAACTAAGTAATCTCATGCGTCATCCTTATCCAATTTCATATATTTAAAATATCAAAATACTTTAAATAACTCATAAAATTCAAAATCATGCATTAA
>JBBPDI010101092.1:0-10661 GCA_037974545.1 Cucumis variabilis
AAGCCTGTTGGAGGTTCAAATATGTCTGTGTATTGTTTGAGTAAATTTTGCATCATAGGCAGTTCTTCCTTGTCCCCTTTTAGCTTTCTCTCTTCTGCATAGTCTTCCTCCCATTCAACTTCATAATTTTGCAACTCTAAAATGAATCCTTGGTCCCCTGCCTACCATGTTTTTTCTAGGGTTCTCAACGAGCACTCTGACTTGGCGAGTGAAGGGTCTCCTTTTAGCATTATTCTTCTTCCTCTTGACCAGAAAGTCATTGTCAAGGAGGGCCAATGTACCTTCATGGTTGCTGTGGAATCCAACCATTGCATACCTAAAACTAAGTCCACATTTCCCAATTCCACGGCTAAGAAGTCTTCTGTGATGGTTAACTCCTTCAATCTCACCTTTACTCTCTTGCACACTCCCTTCTCTTTGCGACGGGTGCCATCCCCAATAGTTATCCCAAATTGTGTGCTAGGGTCAATGCCCAATTGCAGCCCTTCCACCAACACTTGGCTGATGAAGTTGTTCGTAGCACCACTATCAATCAATAGTATTACCTCTCTTCCCTTTATCTGACCTTTCAACTTCATAGTTCCACTAGGAGTCAATCCGGTGATCGCTTTGAGTTCAATCTCCTCATCCTCATTTACCTCTAACTGATTTAGCTCTATCACTTCCTCCGCCTCATGCTCTATTTCTATCTCTTACTCATGACTCTTATCTTCGTTGAGTATAAGAAACATCAAATCTCTTTTTTTCTTGAATTTGCACTTATGGCCAAGTGAATACTTTTCATTACACTTGAAACACAACCCCTTATCAAGCCTTGCTCTAAACTTTGTGTCAGACAATCTCTTGATTGGTGGATCATTCCTTTGGTAACTTCCTTTTACTGGAATAGTGACTTGTTTCATAGCAAATTCTGTCTTCTTGGATTCACTCTTCTCATTCCTCCCCTGAATCTTGCCCGTACTCTCACTTCTTTTGGGTTCATTACTGCTCAATTCAGCCATAGCCAATTGTAAGGCCACGTTTCTGTCGTTCACAAGTTGGGCTTCCTTCATACATTCCTCTAACGTTTGGGGGTGTCTACTAATAAATTCCGCCTGTAGTGATGGTTTGAGGCCAGTCAAGAAGGCATCCCAGAGTACACTCTCTGCCATGTTGGGAAGTTGAGTTGAATATATCACAAACTTCTTAACATAATCACTATAAGATCTCTTTTGCTTGATACGGATGAGCCTCGCCCCTAGACTTTGTTGTCCCGTGTCATTAAAGAACTCAAACATCCTGTGTTTCAAGTCTTTCCACAACTCAACCTTCTTCCGGTGATGGCTCCATCTATACCAATCTACTTCCTCCTGTCCAAAGCTAACAACTGCCACCTTGACCTTTTTCGATTCTGGTAGATTATTGATCTCAAAGAAGTGCTCTGCTCGATAGGCCCACAATTCGGGATTCACCCCTGTGAACATAGGCATCTTCGGTTTCTTGTACTTACTTCGGTCAGCATTGCCTCCACTGTTTTCCATGGTAGTCTTCGTGTCTTCCATCTTCCTTTTGAGCTTAAGCATTGAAGCCTCGGTAGTACCAGACTCCTTCCTTCTTCTGTAACTGGGACTTTCTTGCATTTCTTTCGCTATACGGTCCATTTATTTCTTCATCTCTAGCATCATTTCCTTTAATCCCATAATTTCCTTTTCAGTTCCGTCTTTCTGTTCCTCTATTTGACGTTGAGCCATTTGGCGTGTAACCACCCCCAATGTGATAGCTCTGATACCAAATGTAAGGATTCCACCACAGCACACACAGATATTTTCACACTCTCAATGGCAAAAACAGAGGCAGCACTTTGTTGATCTTTATTAATATAAGTCAAAAACTACACTGGTCACAACATTCAAAATAACAAATAAAATAGTAAAGAACATACCCAGCTTCTTCTAAGGATAGCTGAATACCCCTTCCCTAATCTATGAAAGCCTACTTAACATAAAAGAGAAAAATAAAACCTACCTACCCGATTTCGAAAAGACACCCTTTTATACCTCCTCTCTCTCTTCTTTCATTCCTCCAGATGGGGCCCACTCACATGATCCTTTTCCATCATTCCCTCATCATTAGTTACTGGTTCATTTACCCTTCCACCCCTTCTTTTATATGTATGAATGATTGGGGGTCTTACAAAAAGCTCACTCTATTTTATCTCTTACACTTTACTCACTTGTTGGAGATTTTGGTTTGCTTTAGCAATCATGGATCGCCAAAGAAATTTGCTATCAAACAAGTCCAATGGTTCCAAATTGTCCTTGATCAATGTGAGAAATTTAATGGCCATAAATTGAACTTAAATAAAGTATAAGATTCAATGCCTAGAACAATTTCCAAGATACTACTTGAAGATTTTCTCATTATTTAGCACGAGCAACATAAGCTCAGGCTCCTGAAATTCAGGACTATACAAACTCAAGTTTTCCATATCTATGAGGATGAAATTAGTTTGTTATTACCAAACGTCAGTATGTTTAGTTTAGTACTTCTTTCTTTCTTTTGTCCACCCTTTTTGGGCCTATTTATATGGCTTACATTAATGAAAGGCTTAAGTCAAAATTACTTATCCTATATTGTAATAAAATCCATGTATCTTGACTAGATCACTTTTTTTTATATGATTTCCCATATATGTACTTCCATGATCAAAATAGGGAGATCCTCAATGAGTCATGTAGCTTGATCTAAACTTTGGTAAGTACACGTAGAAAATGAGTCATGACCCTTTTAAACTCTCTTATGAGAGCTGAAGTCTCGCAAATACCCAATGATGGAGTTGTTCATAATTCACAGGTATTCTCTTTCCGAAAAGATTTGGTAGCATATATAGTCTCATTGTCCTTTAAAAAAAAAGTTGAAAATTAGATGTTATAGTAGAGTCAGATTTATCAATGAGTCAGGGGCACATGTCCCTCATATTATTCGTTTTTGTATTTTAATATTAATTTTGAAGTATCGGATTATAATATATATTAAATAATATTTTATTTTAATTAAATTCTTATTTTGGTGTAGTGATTGTGCCCCCTACAAAATTTGATTCTTGCTTAAATGATTTTCTAATAGGAAGACAATTTTTTAAAAAGAGAAAAAAAAATCATCTAAGATAAAACTCTAACTTATTTTCTAGCCCTCGTTTATATTGCTTATGTAATCAAAGACTTCAAATAATTTTCTAGCGGTGGTTGTTATCTAACAAATATTTAGAAAAAATGCAACAAAGTCGGTGATTTAAATTTTTACTCTCTCAATAATATTCCATGACAAAGGTATTATTTAAATTCACATTTACATTACAAAAAAAAATCATTTGGAAATTGCTAGTCTTTTCTTCGTTGGTACAAATGTAGTGAATGTTATTGGAGTATCAACGAAAAGTCGAAGTATTATTTAAACATTTTTAGTTTGTTTATTATATATTGTTCGATTTCTCCTATATAAAATTTCTGGATTCGACACTGTGTGTAAGCTTTTAATTTTAAACGAGTAGATGTGTAAGCTTTTAGAAGGAATTTTTCCATTCCTTCCATCTTCCAATTGAACATAGTTTATGGTTTTAGAGTGAGCCTGTGATGATTTTGGATATTTTGTTCCTTTTTGTTTGTTCACTTTATTTATTTATTCTTTTGTGATATTATAAGAACTTTGATCTAGAATATACAACTTGGAATGAGTACTCCTTTATGATTTTTTTAAAGAAAAATAATCTAGTGCAACCATTCAGTGAGACCCGCTTCTAATTTGAGTATAAGAAGTAAAATTTACTAAAGTATTCAATTTTGGTGATTTAGACAAAGACGTTTTGGTCGGTCTACGCAATTAAGAGGATAATTCGCAAGGAAGCTTTGAGAAAAGAAGGATTCACTACAACAAAAAGTATCTATTACGATAGTTGTGTACATCCCAAAATAAAAGGGAGGAAAAAAAATGTCACAGAAGCTAAAAAGTTTGCATTTTTGGTAGGAAAAGATAGAATTTTTTGGATTTCACTTTCCGCGACAGTTATTTGTTGTCATAAAAGATACCGAAAATAATTTATTTAATTTATTAAAATAAAATTCATTTTAAATCATAAAGTTATTATAATCAGATTTTTTCCTAATTCTGAAAGCATTAAATAATTTATTTATTAAAATAAAACTTATAAAATATCTCCAAACCCTTTCTCTACATGTTCTTCTTCTTGTTCTTCCTCTATCTCTTCTTCCTCTTCCTCTTCTTCTTCTTTCTCGATTTTTCCTCCCTTCTGCTAACCATCTCACTCCCTCTCTCACGCACGTCAGGAATGACGCGACTTTTTGTCGACGACATGCCTGAAATCCCCCTCTTTCTCTCCTTCAGCCGATACCACCACTCAACACCCCTTGCGTCGCTTAACTCGTCGGTGAATTCCAGTCGCTGCACTCGGTAACTCGCAGGAGATCAAGCCCATCACGGTCTGTCTGTATTCTTCGTTCAGATTCAACTTCTAGAGTAAGATTTTTGTGTTTCGGGGTTATTTTGTCAGGTGATTTTGAATACCCGTTATTTTTAGACTTGAGTTTAAGATTATCCATTACCTTTTGACGCTAGATTCGAGTTTTAGAAGCGTTTGAGCCGCTGTCCAATCCTTCAAAAAGTCGTATTTGGGCATTTTGGCACAACTTGGGTGAGATTCTAAACTTTATTGAGTGGGTCTTGAGTACCCATTGAGTTTCGACTTGAATTAACCAGTACCCATAACGTTTGGATGCTAAATTGAAGTTCTTGGAAGGACTTAGCTACTATTTAACCGAGAATGAGTAAAACTTTGGCGTTCGACATGAATTTGGGTAAGGTTTCAAGCCTTATGGTTTGGGTATTGAGTATCCATTTAATTGCAGTGCTATTTTTTAATGAACCATGTTGGTGGATGCTTGTTTTGGAAGTAGAAAATCGTTAGGGCGTTGTCCGTTAAGATTGAGGCTACCTTTATAAGTGTTAGTAAGAATTTTGGTGATTTTAGTAAGTTTCGTGATTACCCGATTAGTTTCGACATGGAATTTCCATTACCATGTTGTTGATTGGAAGAATTTAGACTGTAGAGAATTATGGAGTATTGTTCACCGCACTTAAGATAACGGTGTGGGTAGGTTCTTAAGTGTTAACTCATTAGTTGTTGATTGGTTTGTTAAATGATCTAAATCTTGCAAGTTATTGGGGTTTCTAGGAAGATTAACTAATGCTTCTTTGTTTGACAGACATCCTATTCAAACTTGCTGATTTTCTTACCTGAAATTTGAATTTCAGTTTTTTTTTGCCCCAATTTAACTAATTGATTGAGTAGAGTGTCTCGTAAATTGAATTATTGTGTCAATGTCCATTTTTTGTTGAAATGTTTATAGACATTAAAGATGAAATTTATTTGCTGACATGCTTTTGATGAAGTGGATGGTTTCTTAATTTTTCTGTTCTATGTGAAGGATGTATGAGAAAAGATGAGGAGAGTTAGATATATTACAATCAATCTTTTCTAGAAAAGTATTATAACCTCTTTTTGAGCTTTTATGAAAATATACAACATTGAAAACCTCATGGGTATTTGTTCAATCTTATTTTGTTATGATCAATTGAGATACATAATAGAGACATTTTTAAAAATAGCAAAATAAATTAAAATATTTACAAGCTATAGCAAAATTTTTTAATTTTATCACTAATAGTTTTCTATCATTATAGCATATCAATGACTATCAGTGATAGAATTTGCTATAGGTTGTAAATATTTTGTAAAATCTACTATTTTTAAAAATTCTCCTACATAATATGTACTATAAATTTGTTAAAGTGTTGGACTTATCTGTTTTTCTAATAGGGTTGGAAGAATATCAAGGTACGTTTTGTTAAAGTATATTTTTATTTTGATAAATTTAAAGTTGTCAAGTCTATAATAATGATAATGTCAATATGAGTAACTTTATAGCTCGGTATGACTGTGTGCATTTTTAAGCTAATGATATTATGTTTGGAAGACAACTTGCACTAAAAAGTTTAATAAATAGTCACAAGGCACCTTTTGAATTCAATAGATTGAAACTATTATTGAGATAAAAGACGAGGAATAAAGAAAAGTTGTATGTACTTAGAATTCAAACTTATTGATCATAATCTGATTATCATGCTATAAATATTTTGGATAAGTGAGAAGAGCTCTGTATCATGTACCAGAGAGATGAAGTTGAATATAAAAGAGAAAGGAATGTAATTTTCTGTAGGCATAATCATGATATGTTAATTTTCTTCCTTACATTGTGCCCTTTTGCTTTGACATGACAATATACTTCTAACCTTGTGTCTCTCTAGAATATTTGAGATGTTTTGCAAAAAAGAGTTATGCTTGAAGTTGGACAATATTATATCATAGTGTAGAAATATTTAGAGATAAGTTATTCTTAGTTTATGTTTTGCATATGAATTTTTTACTAAAACTTTGGCTTATGTGACTTGTGTTTGAGAAGTCTAAGATAAATTGTATAGTATGTACTGTTAAATCACTGCACAATATGAATGATTGATTTTATCAGTTAAGGTGAATTTAACACTACTATAATACTCTCCCTCATTTGTGAAAATGAAAACTTGTAAAATCCTAAACTAATACAATCAAATTCATCATGTGCAAAATTGTTTCATCAGTTCTGCATGATCATAGAAAGCTTATCTTCTGATGCATGTTAATATGATTCTTGTACCAAGATTTTCAATATCTTTCAACTCATGTAGTATTTTTTTTTATTTTTTATGTGAGATCTTAAGACCCATATATCCAAATGCAATGGGTCTTAAACCCTTTTCTTCCATTTCTCGAATCTTCTTTTTCAGGTTTAGCCTCTTTGTTTACTTATAAAATAACATATTTATCTTTAGTCTTTAAAATGTGTGGATGAATTTTTGTCATGTTTTTGAGTGGATTACTTTGTAAGGAGACATGTTGAAGTTGTAGTGAATGATGAAACAATATTCCCTCTCTTTAAGAAATTTTGTAAGGTGCGGAATAAAGGTTTCAAGTAGTTCAATTTAAGCTTTGGTTTGGTAGCTATTTTGTTTTTAAGTTTTTAAAAATTAACTTAACGATTGACATCTTTCTAAAGTACAAAAGTTGAACTCTTAGTTCAAAACTTTTTAGTACTCCATGGTATGCATCTGTTTCCTTTCCTTTATTATTATTATTTTTTTTGGAATTTTATGTGTATGTTTTTGTATTTGATGAATTATTTAGGTTTATAGTCAACTGGGTGTGTTTAAATTTTACTGTTTGATCAACTTGTTGGGTGAGGAAATTGATTGTTTGGTATGGATGAGCCTTGTTTTAGTAAAAAAAAAATGTATTTTCAGGGGATGCTTTTGGATGGTGAAGTTTGTTTTTTAGAAAACTGTTGTTCTTAATTGAATTGTTTAATTGAATTTAGTTCTTGGAGGAATCTTTAAGACGCTTTTTCTCCATGTGTTTTAAATGTTTTTTTTTGTTAACTTGTAGTCTTTTACATTTTTTCCACTTCTTGATTTGTTGTTCTTGATGTTTGATTCGGTTGTTTTTAGAAAGTTTATTCAATTGGAGTTGCAATGAAGCTCAAGGTTCAATTGGAGTCATTTCTTGGTTTTTAGACTACTTTGATTTTAGTTGTGTTTATCAGCGTGGTTGCCATTTCCATAACTGACTCTAGCTTGTTACTTCTCTGCACATAGAAATAGGTTCAAAATTTTATTTATGTAAGATATTTATTAAGATAAACCTTTAGCCATGGAGAACAAAAGTATAAAACTCTTAGTACTAAAAATTTTCTTGTTTATGTAAAATTTAAAGTCTAAATTCTCTTGATACTGATCAGTGGGCTCTGGTAGCAGGGCCCTTCGGATTTTGAAGAATATTGAAGCATGGAAAGAATGCCATGACCCAACCCGAAAGTATATTTTTTCCATATAGTTCATAGCTTTCCAGCTAATAAAATGTACATCTTTTTGCATCATCCTTTTTTGTTGTTGTTGGTTCAAAATGTAAATGGACTGGGAGAGAGCGTGTTTGATGTATGTGGAGTTGTGGGCAAATGGAAAAGAAAAGCAGTGTGAAGAATCAATGGCTTTGGCTTTTGTATATGAAAATTATTTAAATTAAATATTTTGAATGATATTGAAAAAGTATTCTTGAATATCAATATCTTTGGTCTTAGTATAATCTTTAATGTTTCTTTTTCTAACTTCAAAGAAAAATTCTCCTCCAAGTTTTTCTAAGTTTCATGCTTGAAGTTTTTGAAATTCAAAGGTTCAAGAGAATTAAATTCTTTGTATTTGTCGTGAGAGTTTTGGTTTTTAGTTCTAATCTGCTTCAAAGAATTTCAAGTTTGGAATTTCTTCTCTATATGTACAGGTTTTGTATACTTCAAAGAATTTCAGGTTCTCTCTCTCTCAGTGTGTGGGCGTGAGTTTACTTTTTTAGGGGTGTTTTGGACTTTTCACAACAGACGATACTATGACTGTAAATAATTCACATATTTTTTTGCAACAGAAAATAACTGTTGTCATAGATAATTTTTCTTGTAGTGATTTGCGATAAGATCTGTGAAGCTTAGGTGTTTACATGAGAAAGAGTCTTCGTGAGAAAGTTAGGTAGTCCGCGAGAAGAGTTACGCTAAGACCTTCAAAAGTTATGTTAAGCGATTACAGCTATTCGCTGAATGAAATTAAGAGAGAAGAAAGGTTTGGCGAGAAAATGTAAAATTTGATTTAATAGGGGTTAACGTGTAAGGTTAAAGATTTAAACATGGCTAAGATAAATATTAATTTTACACGTGTGAGGTTTTAAGTAAGAGTTGACAATCGGACAAATAACTAAGGATGGCTAACCTAGGTTAAGGAATAGTATAAATAGAGGATTTGGTCATTAAGTAAGCACTAAGATATTGTTAAAGGGCTAAAATGCTGATGTTTTGCTCTTTCAAAAAGAAGAAGAAAAAAAAAGGTGTTAAGTGTTGCGGTTTGTTTCGCGAGAAAGCTCCACGAAATGAGAAGGAAGATGAGGATCTAAGGCTAAGTATTATGAGTGATCTTTTCTTAAAAGTATTTGTGGGTGCTTTCTTTCAAAGTGTTCTTTTATAAAGTATTTATATGATTTCAAACATATTTTATAATGTTTAAAGCTTGATTTGATGACTATAATGTTGATTAAGAAATGGTGTTAAAACTATTAGTTGCTTCCTTTGAATGAGCTAACTGTTATGTGCACATAAGGTTAAAGACAGCCATGTAAAAAAGGCCTGCATGGTGGAGTGAAACCGACAAATGTAGAAAAGGACTGCATTGTGTTAGGCTGCTTGAGCAACAAGGACGAATCTGTATGTTCTCGAATGTTGTTGATATAGTAGTCTAAACGCGAGATAATGAGACTAAATGTAGAGAACGATTCAGGATCCTTGACGAAAGGAATGATTATGACTAATGTGTGTTTATGCAAGATGATGTTTTATGCAAAATATTATGTTTACAAAATCTGATATGTTTTTTGTTTAAAATGAATGTTATGATTTTGCGAAATGATTTATAGAAAGGTATCATGAAAAGGATTTCATAAAACCTCACTAAGTCTTTTAAACTTACGTTTTAAAATTTTATCTTCCAGGATTTAGTGTTAAGGCCAAGTAAGAGGAGGCAAAGAAAAGGGCCTACTAGGCGAGAAGCTATCAGACGTGAAGCTATCAAGCGTTTTAAGTTTTAGTTTAAGTTGACTTTTGCTACGTTATGTGTTGTCTTTATTGCTTGGTAGTTTAAAAGGAGTTAAGTTTTAGCTAGACGATAAGACTAGTTTCAAGGTTTTAAGCTAAAACGCGTCCTATTTGCACTACTTCCTGCATTCTAGTTGTTTTATGGATCAGGGTGTAATAAATTCAATTGTTCAATCATAACTTGTTATGTGTTTTAACTATTTTTATTATTTAATTATAAAACCATCAAACGTTTAAGTTTTCTTTTAATTACTTTTAGTCATATAATCAACAGGGTCTTTAAATGTAAAAAAAGTCAAACTATTTACAAGTTATAACAAATTTTTTTTACGTTCCTTACATCCTAGATGTACTAATAGAAGTTTATCAATATCTATTATGATACAAACTAATAGAAGTTTATTATTGATACTATCAATAATAAAAACTGATACAAGTCTATCATGTGTGGCTATCCTAACTTTGACATCAACACGAGTCAAGTTATATCAAGTTTTAATACAAATTTTTAATCTCATAAAATTATACTCAAACGATTATAAGTGGTACAATTTTAAAACTTAAGAAGTAGCCATTTCTATTTGGAGTATCATTAAGAAAAAAAAAAAAAGTTTTACTTGAATGAATTATGCCAAACCAATGTACCTCTATTTTTTTTATTTGCTATGATGATTACTACTCTTTGTTCAAACAAAAATAGTTTACGGAACTAAAATAATATACATTCAATACTAACTATTATATCTTATTGACTACTCTAACCTAGTGACTATAATTAAACATGAATTAGAATTCGACCTTTTAAAAGTACAAATTGAAAAAATATAATAAATTTGGAGTTGAAAATGGATTTTTGATTCCCAATTTACAAATAGGAGCAGCACGTGC
>JBBPDI010101126.1:0-10656 GCA_037974545.1 Cucumis variabilis
ATATATAATAGCCTCGGGTCCTTAATTTATTGGCTTTAAGATTATAGTATCAATAACAACTTTATTGAATAGAATATTATTACAAACTACGAGTTTTAGGACATAAATTCCAACAGGAAGTTATCTTGCCAAGATGGAATTTATCTCCAAAATCCACCTTGCTCTCATTAGCCATGTCCTTGCTACTTGTCCTCTCAGGTAGTTAGCGATATACACTGGTCAAGTGATGAAAATAGCTTAAATAACGCGATAAGAATTATAATTAAAGCTTCTTATCAAGAACTTATCATAGATCCTAAACTACAAATAACACAAGGATAGATGAACAGTAAAGACATGGATGGATTGAAAAGGTGTAAATGTACATTGTATTGGAAAATGTAGGCTTACGACCACTGTACAATATGAACAACATATATTACACAAAAATACAAAAATGAAAATAAAAGAGAATGAAAAGGATTACAAGTTAGGGGAAGATGGAAGATGGATTCTTCTCTACTCAAACTACAAGCTTTCACTTTACAATCTAATCGAAGAAGAAGAAGAAGAAAAGCTCTTTACAGATGGTGGAAAGGCTATTCCTTTCCACCTCTCTCTAGGGTTAAGCCCATTCAGGCGTCCCTCTTCATGGTAAGGATGGAGTTCCTTTTTATAGGAAAATTTAGGCGAAAGTCGAATCTTCTAAGCATGTCAGCGCCAAAAGTTACCTCCATCGTTAAGTCATATCAACTCCATCTACCACTGTCTTTTAGAGAATCTCTTCTTGCATTCTGATGTGGTCTTCTCGCCTAGCCTTCACACGAGTTCCTCTACATTTTCCAGTTTCTTCTTTTGTTAATAATTGTGCTTTTAGAAACTAAAAACCAGGTAAAGCAGACATACACTTATGTAAAGTGTATTTCTAAATATTTATGCATTTACAATATAAGTAATGCATTTTGATACACTTTCTATGCATTTTTGTCCCATTATTCATAAAAGGTCATAATAACTTGTATTTTTAGAAGTTATTAATACTCAACAAGGACTTAGCAATTATATGATAAAGATCTTCACAGTAAGCATTTTGAATTCAACGATCTAGATCAATGACTCATCATGCAGAAGTAAACACTTTACTTATATTGTAAATGCATATATTTATGTAAAGTGTATTTCTAAATATTTATGCATTTACAATATAAGTATAAGCAATAGCAATATTCCCTACGTTATGTTTGTGGCACCGTCGAGTTAGGTTGACTTCACAGCAAGTAGTGCCTTCGCTCGCTATAGCTACAATGAGATAGAAACTAGATGTTCATATAGGCCATCATCTCTTCATGAGATGGAACTTTATCTGTGGAACCCCCATGATCTCATTAATCATTTCCAATGATAGGAAACTAGGTATTTACTGAATACCTTCATCAAAGGAAACTTTATGAACAAGCATTAACCCTCAAAAGGTTGCTATATACATCTATAAACATTATGGGTATAGTCTAAAACATGATAAAATTATTATTTAACTTAACTACTTTGAAAACTTTTCATAAACATACTTGCTTGTAAATCTCATGAGTAAATTCATCAAGAAATATATGCTTGTCAAATATTTTTAAACTCATACTTTGGAAATACTTTTTAAATCAGTATACTCACTTATTCGAACTTCAAAGAATGCTTAAAACATTTAATAATAAATGACGTTTAGAAATCAACTTTAAACTCACTTCACATGGTCAAATGTCAGCACTGACATACTCAGAGGAATAGAAGTTTTCCCCCTAAATTGTGGTCTATATAAAGTCATCTCCTTCAACCTAGAGGGATATCTGAATGGACCATGAGAGACCCAAATCGACCAAAAAGAGGCCCAAATAGGCCAAAGGAGGTCTAAATGGACCATAAACTTAAAATTCAAGCAAGAAAAGAATTATTTCCCCGTTTCCCCTTTACTTGTAGTAATTTTCCATTCTTCTTTCTCTCCACCTTTATATGTCTTTGTAATATATATGATGTTCATATTGTACATTGGCCAAAGGCCTATATTCTTTATATGTATATTACATGTTTACACCTTCTCAATCCATCGTTTCTTGACTTCTCACTTGTTAATGTGTTATCAATAGTTAGAGTTGTGATAGGTTCTTGTAAGAAGTCTAGCTTATACACCTTGTCACATTAGTTGAGTTATATTCATCACGTGGTCGATGTCAGTCGCCAACTACCTGAGAGGGTTAGTGGTAAGGATAGAGCCAATGCGCGTGAGGAGGAGTTTGGCAACAAACTTCACCTAAGCCAGGTATCTTCCAACATTTGTATCCTGAAAGGTGGACAAGTACGGACAGTAGGCGTCGAGAGATTACCGTCCTTAAACGAGAAGTATTAAAAGTATTATAAGTCAAGTCATCTAGGTATAGTTCGCTTAATCAACTATAGTCATTTGCATCCCGAAAGGTAACCAAGTGTGGCAACTAAATACTTCAAGAGAAGGTTGTCTTAATCATGTACTGATCATGCACTTATATCACATTAAGACTCTCACACTAATTAATCACCTAATAATGTGTAGACCTTCAACCTTTTCTCGCATACAAGTTAGTTCGTTTAATCTTCCACCTTGCCATAATTTATTCTTTATGCATGAGTCTCTAGCTGTAGATAAGTAGTTGTAGTTACCATTGCATTCTTTCAACTTAATTGCCATAACGCCTAAATGTTAAGTGGACTATAGAACTAAAGTCTATAAATAATTCTCTGTGTTTGACCCTGGATCATCCAAGTAAACCTACTGTTTTGCTTGTACTTGGACAAATAGTAGGAAAATTTGTACTCAATGAGGACTTATGCATCATGCGATGAAGAAGCACATAGTGAGCATCTTACATGCTATGATCATGACCCAGACTCATTCCCTAGAATTAATACATGATATACAAAGAGTTACGATGAGCTCATTAAGCGTAATGACCTAACTTAGTGACGTATTGTAATTGCACTATATACATATGAAACTATTAAGTTCAAACACGAACACCAACCAGTAAATTTGTCTGATTTCCTCGTGACCTAAAATAATGGAAAATAATTCCATTTAACTCTCTTTTATAATAAAAATATCAAAACTTCTCTTAAATTTCCTAAAAATCATAAAAACAACTCAAAATCACCCATTAACATGGGCTGGCATGCAGGGATGGACGACATAGGCTGGCACACACACACATGGCCTGAGTAGGCCTTGTCGTATGCTAACCTCGCAAGGGGCTTGCCATGCGCCTCACCTGACTGCGCACCTAGTGTCACAAATGGATGCCTTGCGCGCTGGGTTGCCACACGCCTCACGCAAGACTTGCGGGTCCGAGCGCAGGTTATGCCACGTAGCCCTTTCCACACAAAAAACCTCTTTTAACCCAAAATCTAATTTAGTGATTAATATCTTAAAATTCATAACTCAAATAAAAATATGTCCTACAATATTGGTAGAAAATTCTTTAACTTCCTTACCTCAAAATTTTAGCCAAAAACTCTATGAGTTTCATTCTGTAGTCTCTTTGGAGTGAAGACTGCTGAGATTCCTTTGAAAAATGACCTCTCGTCTTTCTTTAAACTCAAACTCAACCTTTCTCTCTTCAATTTTAACTACCAGCCCTAGCTTAGAAAATAGACTTAATTTATGATCTCTGGGCCAAAATGCACGAGTAAATTAGGAGAAATTTCAATCTGAAGTAACCTATTTATATTGAGTCTTGCATGAAAAAATTCCTAACACCTCTTGCTTGCTGAAATTTAACCTAAGCATGCACATTACACCTGTAAAGCACTTCATCGACTCCACCTCTAAATCATCTTGCTTAACTAAAATGCCTAAGTATCAATGACCAGCCAAACACCTTGTCAAATGCTAAACTGGCATCTCTTGATAAAGTCGCAAACCCTTTCTTGCATAGCCATGCCCCTTCACGCCTAACCTCTCAACACCTAATAACCTCTCAAGACAACCCTTCTCGTCTAGCCAAGACCATCTCACTAAGCACACTTGGAGGTTATTACTTCTTCTCAGCCACACACAAACAACTTAAGCTTGGCACCTACCATGTCCAAAATGCCTAGATAATCTCTTTGGAGGTATCTATATCTTCCTTTGGCCACCCACCAAGCCCAAAATGCCTAGCTTGTAGACTTAGCCGAATTTTCCTACTTTTCAACTTAACCTCTTTAACTTTTAAACCATTCATTCATAAGTTTTCTTCTTTTCACCTATCATGACAAAGTTAAAATCATCCTTTCAAACTCTTTGAAAAAATCCAAGTTTCTTAAGGTTCAGGGTTTACACTATTGATGAAAAGGACATCACAGTAGTCTAAACACAAGATGCCAAGTCTTGGCATAGGGAATGGTTCATGTACTTGGCAGAAAGGAATATATGAGACTAATGTGTATGTTTATACAATTTGATGATTTATTAAAATGAGGCGTTGAGCCTGTATTTATGAAACGAAAATTATTTGTGTTTTGTTTTCTCCAAAGGTTTTCAAAAGTATCACTTACTAAGTCATCGACTTACGTTTTAAGTTTTCCTTATCCCAAGTTGTAAGAAGCTAAGTAATATTTTAAGAAGTTAAACGATCAGGTTGTAAAAAACTAAATGATCGAGTAAGAAGCTAAATATCGTTTAAGAAGATAAGCGATTGGGTTGAAAGCTAGCGATCGTTAAAGCTTGAAGGTTGTTAATTTATTGATGAACATATTTAAGTTTCAATTTTATATCAAAAAGGTTTATGAAAACCTATTTTCTAAAATCGTTGCTCACTAAATCTTTCGACTTACTCTTTCAAAATGTTTTCCCACTTTCCAAGTAGAGATTGTGAATGACCTTCGCATGCTGAACTTACTGCTACCAGGCCAACTTAGTTTTTTATCATAAAAGAAACTGTTTTACTTAAAGCATTACTACATTTACTCAAGAATTCATATAGTCATGTTTAATATATTTTACTTGGTATTAATAAAAGGAATTTCAAATGGGCTACACTAATAAAAGGAATTTCCACTATTAAATGTTTTACATTTTCAAGCCAGAGTTAGTTGGAGTTGTTCCGGAGGTGAATGGCTTCAGCTGACATCATGCCACATCTCAGATCAAGCAAGCAGGTGTCTAGGGTGGGGTTGGACAGTGTTGACTATGGTAAGTGATTGTTTAGATCATATCAATTAGATCTTATAGTTCTTCTTAAACGATGAAAAAAGGACTTCAAATTTAAATGATCGTATCGATCATGGTAAACAATCATGTTGACAATGATAAATATGATAGTTTGGATCATGTCAAAATTATATTTAAACGATCTTGATATTCTCGATTATGAGAAAGATGAAGTAGCTTAAAAGAATCTTGCAAAAAATGGTGAAGATGAAATAGAAGATTTAAATAGAAGAATAAATAGTTTTAAAATAGAAGAAAGAAAATTTGAAAGAGAAAATGAAGAATTGTGGGAAGAGAAGATGAATAAATCATAAAAGAAGAAGAAGAAAGAAAAGTGTCGAAACGTCTGCAATATTCAAGAGCAAATCTGAAAATTATGACAATATTGTACCAACTTCATGGGATTTTTCAATTATACCAACTTAATTTAATTGAAGGTTAATTTTCATAAGTATAAAAAAATGAAAAAATCCTTACGATCGTGTAACAAAATGAAAAAGTTCATGAAGCCGGTCATTCTTTTAAAATATTCTATGTTTGCGTTTCCTTTTCGTCTTTCTTCTCTTTCTCCTCTACGATTTTTTTCATCCATCGTCTTTTTATCTTCTTCTTCTACAATTTTTTTCAAAATTTCTGTTTGTCCTTCATTTCCATCTTCTTTCTTCTACAATTTTTCTTTTCTTTTCCATCGTTTTTTCTCTTCTTCTGCAATTTTTCTTTTATTTTTTTTAAAATGTTATTTGATCCAAGGTCGTGTACCAAATATAAAAGATCTATTTTCTAAAAAATAAATCAAACTGTTATTTAATTTTTTAAGATCGTGTGCCAAATATAAAAGATCGTGAAAAAATCATTGAGATATTGGATAGCTAAATCTAAACGATCGTCGTATACCAAAGAATCTTTTAGAAAAATAGTTTAGATTTGGATAGACAAATTTAAACGACCGTATACCAAAAAATCTTGAAAAAAATCGTTGAGATTTGTCTAGGAAAATTTAAACGATCGTGTGATAAAAAAATTTTAAGAAAATTATTTACATTTAGCTTTCCAAATTTAAACGATCAAATCTAAACTTGTGTACCAAAAATCTTTAAAAAAAATCATTTAGATTTGGCTATCTAAATTTAAACGATTAAATAAAGATCGTGTACCAAAGAATCTTAAAAAAATCGTTTAGATTCCAAATCTAAATGATCGTGTAGGAAAGAATAGTCAAATTTAAATTATCATTTACCAAATATATTATGCATGCTAGATACTAATTAATCACGGGTCATTTTTTGGATTTTTCATTGTGGGCGTGTGGGCTTTTTCTGTTTTCAAAATTGTTCTATACTATGTAAATATTTTTTCATTTTGTTATATTTTTTAAAAGACCTCTTAATTTAAATTAAATCAATCTCCCTTACGTGGGAGTTATTGAGGTACTTGGAATCTCATGTATTCCAAATGTCTTTCTCCCTCTTCTTCAAACTAAAGAAAAGAGAAGTTGGTAACTAATCAAAGACGTAGCAAATCTAAAGACTCTTTGTACAAAAAAAAATCTCTTTTTTACCAAAAGCATTTTTTGTTCCCACAAACCAAAATCTTAATTACTCAAAGGATAGGGAGGTTTCCAAGTGATGGTGACCCTATATATTGCTATTTAGTAGATATAAAATTGAAAATGAGAATAAGTCCAATTTCTTTGTATTCCTATTTTTTGAAAGCATGCTTAGTTTTTAAGTTACAGTAATTTAGTTTATGTAATTTTTCCAATGTACTGGTTTTTCTAAATCCTAATTAAATTTGAGTTTAATGGTTCTGTTAAATTACTTCTGCTACAAATGCCAATTACTGATGAATAAGCTTGCATGTGACAACTTTGGGTTGTGTTCAGTGAACAATCATGGTTAGAAATGTATTTTCGTAGCATCCACAACTCACTAGTCTTATAACGAGATGCTCTAGCATACCATTTACACCTTTCTTCCAAACATCTGAATTCAAGAGACTTCAAATTTGATCTTATAGTTCTAAACTGAAAATTATTGTTATTCACTGTTATAATGTAAAAACGCTTTGAATGCACTTCTTTACTTTCAAATGAATCTTTTTTCCTTCAAATCACCATGATAAAAAATCTCTCTTATAACTTCATCCTTTGAAATAGAAGATGAAGAGCCTACATTTAACGACATACCAACATTTTCCCATACACTATTAACAGTAGAAGAAGACTCTTCCAAAGAATTAACACATATATGAGCAAGTAATGAACGTCTATTAGTTGCATCTTTAGCAAAAATGTCTATTAGTTGAATTTTTAGCAAAAGCACATACTAAGCAACATCCTTGTCTTTTTTTATTGGCACCACAGTTTGAACATTGCTTTTACCAAAATCTAGTAAGACAGATAATTCTACCAACTCATCCAATTGAATCTCTTCATATATTAAACCAACTAAATAATTAAAGCCAATTCGAATATCTACCAAAATTTCAACAACTGAGTAATTCTCATAGGTATTGTATCTGTTCCATTGACCTCCATAAAAAAAACAATTATAGGAATATACATTAAATTCTGTAAAATGAAAATAGGATTATGTAAGTGAAGGGATAAAAGTTCTCTTGGCAACGGAAGATTTTACAAGACCATTCCTCAAATTAATTTGAGAATCTTAAAATATCAGTACATTGGCAAAATTAGAATCAAAATTCTAAATAAAACTAAGCATGTTTTTAAATTAAAAGATACAGAGAACTTACTTTCGATGACGTCTCTGAATCTACAAATCATCGAATTGGGGACACCACCAGTCGGAGACCTTCCTATCCTCTGGCATGATATTGGTTTGTGGGAACCAATTGGGATGGAAAAAGGTTTAGAGATATTTGAGAGAAACTCTTTTCTTTTTGCAGAGAGAAAAACCTTGG
The DNA here is from genome assembly GCA_037974545.1 of Cucumis variabilis. Lineage (NCBI taxonomy): Eukaryota > Viridiplantae > Streptophyta > Magnoliopsida > Cucurbitales > Cucurbitaceae > Cucumis > Cucumis variabilis. Next base: position 8,117 of record JBBPDI010101126.1, read on the forward strand.
CTATTTTCTTGATGAATTTGGTTAAAGAAAATTGTTTTCTTCTAGATATTTATAACTCTCTTTCCTTTTTGGAATAGGAAAATGAGTAAGAGAGAATCATGAGATTCTATTATATAATCTATTAATTAATTGACAATTAATCATTTAGTTAATAATTAATTAAATCATATTTATTTAATTAATTTTTCATTTAGATCTTATTTGAATGAATATCTCTCCAATATCTTATAGATTTATATTAATATAATTAATTAAATCATATTTAATTAATATAATTAATCAAATCATATTTAATTAATATTTCATTCAAATCTTATTTGAATGAATATCCTTCCTATATCTTATAGATTTATATTAATATAATATCCTTCCTATATCTCGTATGTCAACTACACGAATGCGTTGGATCATTGCATTTGTATCAAATACAAAGTGAGTTGTATCCATAGTGTTACCATGATAAGTTACGCAGCCTTATCCCTATACTACAGACTCTTTAAGGTGATCTTGAACATTAATCCATACATGTATCTACATACTGTTCAAGACTCATTAAACACCTTAGAATGTTAGTTTATTGGATTTGGGTTATTAAGACAAAACTAATCATATAATCAATAGCAATTATTACAATAATAACACTTTATTAATAACGATCAATGGATTATATTTACAATCTATGAACTTTTGAACATAAATTCCAACAGTAAGAAAGTAAATTAAGTATTTAATAATGATAGGTAGAAATAGATAAAATAAAAGAATAAAAAGTAAAATATCATAATCATAATCATAATGCAAGAATAGACGATCCTGCAGTGAAATAATATATTTTAAATTATTGTGTTGATCATGGTAAACGATCGTGATGATTATAATAAGCTATTGTGTAGTCCAACATAAATGATTGTGAAAAACTTCAAAATCTAATGATCGTATAATACAATATACACAATCATTTAAATTTTGGTACACAATCGTTTAGAAATGCAACGATACATAGTTCTTTGCTAACATTTTTTACTAATCTTCTAAATAATTTAAAATTCTTACAGAAACAAAAACAAAAAACGATCTTCATAATGAAATATAGAATTCTTACAGAAATTTCTAATCTTTTAAACAATTGAAACGAAAACAAAATTTAAAATTCTTACCAAAAATGAAAACAAAAATGATCTTCATAATGAAATATAGGATTCTTACCGAAATTTTCTAATCTTCTAAACAATTGAAACGAAGATGAAATTTAGAATTCTTACCGAAAACAAACTCATTGCCATGATTTTGATATTGAAATATAAACAATCATGAAAAAGCTTCAAACAATATTTAAACGATCTGGATACTCTTGAAGATAAGGAAGATGAAGATGAAATAGGAGAGTTAAAATCAGATCTTAAACTTAAATGCCAAAGTAAAAAATCTAGAAGAGAAGATGAATAAATTACAAAGAAAATGAATACATTGCAAAGAAGAAGAAGAAAAGAAAGTGAAAAATCATCTTGCAATATTCAAAACCAACAAGGAAATATATGGAATTTATGGAAAAATAATTAGGTTTCATGGACTTTTCTTATTTTGTTATGTAAATATTTAGGGATTTTGTTACATTTATGTAAATTTTTCTAGTTTCAATTATGTTTTTGTTGTGTATTTGATAGTGACAACTGACAGGTTTCGGTTTCTATCATTGGTAGACTAAAAGAAAGTTAAATTTATTTTCATGAGAAGTAAAAAAATCATGCTAGATATTTTTTTATGTCAAATCAAAACTATTTTAAAAATAAACAAAAAAATAATAAGATTGTGGGAGAAAATTGGCTTTATTTGCAATTTGTTTCAAAAATTGTTATATCATTAATTAATTCTTCTAAAAATGCTACTCATTTCAATTACTCTTAAAAATGAGTATTTTAGGAATAAAAAAAAATTGTTATATTTACAAATCGATTTTAAAGTTGTGTTGTATCCTTAATATTTTATATGTCAAAAGAGTTGCCCATTATTAAAACTAAAACTATATTTAAAGTGATGGTTTTTTTGCCAACCTAAGTTGTGGGGGACATGCAAGTGAAAGATGAAAACCCCAACACAAAGCAATCCTTATTCCTCATTTGCAATGTCCCACGTTATCATTACTGCAAAAATCTAATGGTATTTGTTAAATAGACACTGAAAAACCATAAACAAAAGAGGTGAAAAGGAAAGGCCAAGGCTGCTCTTGCCACAGTTCAAGAGCCTTACTTGAAAAAGCTAATCAACGAGTAGACTTGAATTATTGCTTCTTTGAATCATAACTTTGACCACAAAAAAAATATATATATGGGATTTCAGTCTTACGAAGATTTGCTTTAGCTAAGTGAAATGTATTTGTTTTTTAATGCACTCTCCTTTTGAAGGGACCTCTAATGTTATTCATCTGAAGCTTAAAACTGCAAAGGTTTACTGTCCCCTTCAACGAATCTCTGTGCAGCCCAGTGAGATACTATGTCTACGTTTCAATATTCAATGTACTTTTGTTGACTAGCGAACAGCAA
>JBBPDI010101130.1:0-10656 GCA_037974545.1 Cucumis variabilis
TATATATATATATATATATACTTTATAACAAATTTTCCACATAATTTAAGTGGTTGAAATTATAAATTATTAAAAGAAGTAGAAGATTAATTGGATTTTTTTTCAAGAAGCCATGATTACAATGATGAAATTAATAAAAAAAAAGAAGTATAGTTTGAATGACAGATGCTAAAGTAATTTAATTAATGAATAATTAAGTAAAAAGCAATACTTAATATATATTTTTGTAGCACAAATATATTATTTTATAAAATATTTTTACAATATCCAATAATTTTGAAATATAGACTTTAAAAAGAAATTATACGATTGGCCTTTGCTGGATTAAACAATTAAGTGCTTATTAATTAATTTAAGGATCAATTGAATTAATAACTAAAATAAAAGATTTCAAAAAAAGTCTAAATAAACTTTTAATAAATTACTCATGCAACCAGATTTACTGATTTCTTAAAAAGTTATTGCTAGAAATTCTAAGGTATAAAATCAATTTCAAATATATATACATATGCTCGGTAAAGACTTTCTAGAAGAAAATAGGAAAAAGAAAAGAGTTTGCCACAATGTTTAATTTGTAAATGACATTTGAAAGTTTACTTCCACATGTGTAAAGATGACATCAAGACAATCTTTCGTGCACGATGTGCATGTTGAGTTGCTCTTCATTGCCCTGTGAGGCCAACACCCTTGCTCATGCAGTTTTTCAAAAGTTTTACGAAATATTTGAAAGAAAAAAAAAACAAAATAGAAGAAATATTTTGGAAAGAGTTTGTAAACAGAATTTAAAGCGGAGAAAATTTTTCGAAAATGTTTTTAGATTGACCTTTTAAGAGAGATTTTGCAAATATATATATGTATATACACATATATACATATGTTCTCGAAACACTTTCTAGAAATAGAAAAAAAATTTACAGCAATGTTTTGGAAATGTCATTTAAAGTTTACTTCTGCAAATGCAAAGAGGGCACCTAGATAACATCTTCCGCCACAACGTGCATGTTGCCTTGCTGCTCATTGTGTTGTGTGAGGCCAAGGCCCTAGCTCCTTTCAAAAGTTTTGCGAAGTATCTTCTTCTTAAAAGAAAAAACAAAAACAAAAACAAAATAGAAGAAAAAAGTTCAATAAATATTTTGAAAAGAGTTTGTAAACAGAATTTGAAGTGAAAACTTTTAGAAAATATTTTTGGATTGACCTTTTGAAAGAAAGATTTTGCAAATATATATAGATATACACATACATATATATACATATGTTCTGGAAAGTGTTTCTAGAAGAAAAGAGGAAGAAAAAATCTTCTGGAAACACCTTTTAGAAAAATGTTCTGTCATTAGATGATTAGTAAGATGGATAAAAGTTAGTGCACACCTTCACAGAAAAGAAGGTTATTTAATCACATTGAATAAATAGTTATGTAGTTCTTCATCCTCCTAAAACTACAGTTACTCAGACAGTAACAATATTATTGAAGGTAAATCAACCTTAGTAAACTGGCAAACAAAAGAATGTTGCGTGATTGTGTTAGTTGGTTATGGACTTATCACCTATATGTCGAAAAGAGTATTTGATAATGATGCCAAAAGAAATATTAGAAAAGTAAATTGGCATTACCTATAAAAATTCACATAAATGCAAGATTAAAAAGAATTGCATTTAACAGAACCTAACTTAAAGTCCACGAGCAAAAATTCGAAATTGGAACAGTTTTACCTTTTGTTTCGGTCATGCCTTGCTCCAAAATAGAAAGCCACAGAGAGAAACCAGGAATCACTATGTACAACAACTAGAGGTGGCCAATATTTTTTGTTCATGCCATCTCTTGCAAAATTAATTCCAAGTGCAGGCTCTGTAAGCTCCGGTGGAACCTCTTCCTACTGGAAGAACCACTTCCCTGTTTCGTTAGGATGTCCATACAGAAAAATTTTCCTCACTTGAAAAGTAGTAATCAAAGTGTTAGAATCATTTTTTTATTTTATAAATATTTTCCTTGGTAGAATATTTATGAAAAGATTATGGGAATATTTTTCTTATTTTCAAAATATTTTTCTTTTTTACTCTATTGTTTACTATATTTATTCTCCCTTGTACCTATTGTATTATTTATTAAAAAATAACAACAAACAATCGTGGTTTTTCTTTCGATACTCAGGTTTTCACGTAAATCGGTGTGTGCTCTTTGTCTCTCCTTTTAATATGGTACCAAAGCAAAACAATGAACACACCCTAGAAACCCTGGAAAACAAACAAATGATGAAAATCAAACGAAAAAGACAACCACCAGTTTTAGTGCCGACGTTGTTGCTGTCGTTGATGTTCGGATGAGTGCTACCATGGATGAATGGTACAGCCGGCTACAGAAAACGTTCGAAAATAAATTTTCGTCAGTTCTGCAGTCGTCCACACTGTCGAACCAACCTTCCACGCGTCGCCGCTAGACCTCCACACGCTGGGTTTTCCTCCTCAGACGACGCCAACCATCCCATCTGTCCAACCTTTTTCTTCATCCGCGACCTATATTGCTCCCCATGCTCCTGTTTATGTTCTGCCACCTAATTCCGATCGACCACCACCGCTTTTGCCATCAAATCTGTATGTCCAGCCACCCATTGACCCTAGCTCTCATCTCGATGTTAAAAATTCTCAAATTCACTCAACATTTGAAGTTGGTGAATCTTCGACATATTTCAACTGTAACGTGCAAGCTTTCCCAGAATAGCTCAACAACAACTGGAAGGGTTTCGACAACAGATAGCAGCACTTGAGGCTACCTTAGAGACAACATCCAATATTTCTGTACTGATGTATTATGAGAATCCAGCAAACTCGTTCCCTCATTTATCCTCCACTCATGTGACTAATACAGTGGCTCAGTCTTCGGTATATCATCTTTTAGGAGAAAAGTTGAATAATAATAACTATTTCTCATGGTCACAATTAGTGAAGATGATCCTCGAAGGACGACATAAATTTAACTTTTTGACAGGGGAAATACCATACCCCCCATCGGAAGACCCACAGGAACGATACTGGACGACAGAACTCTATTCTTCGGTCTACATTAATCAACAGTATGGAACCTCAAATTGGCAAGCCGTTACTGTTTGTTGCAACAGCCAAAGATATTTGGGACACGACCCAGACACTTTACTCCAAACGTCAGAATGCTTCTCGCCTATACACGCTAAGGAAGCAAGTTCATGAATGCAAGCAAGGATCCATGGATGTCACATCCTTTTTTTAATAAACTTTCTCTTATCTGGCAAGAAATGGAGCTATGCAGAGAACTAGTCTGGCGTGATCCCATTGATGGTGTGCAGTACTCTAGAATTGAAGAGAATGACAGGATTTATGACTTTCTTGCCAGTCTTAATCCCAAGTTTGATGTAGTTCGAGGGCGTATACTAGGCCAAAGACGAATTCCCTTTCTGATGGAAGTTTGTTCTAAAATTTGCCTTGAGGAAGATCGCACAAGTGCTATGAATATTTCTACAACTCCTACTATTGACTCTGATACTTTTAGTACGAGGTCTTCTAACAGTGGCAGTGACCAGCATAATGGAAAACCAACAATTCCTTTCTGTGAGCATTGCAAAAAACAATGGCATACCAAAGATCAATGTTGGAAGTTACATGGTCATCCCTCATGAGGTAAGAAACGCCATTCCAACTACAAACAAAACACAGGGCGTGCATATGTGAGTGTCTGTCGAACCTCCTCAATCTGATCCACACAAAAACCAAATCGTTCCTAGTCCTGCTACTTTAGGTGCCATTGTCCAATCAAGTATACCTTACTCCTTCGGTCTTATTAGTGTTGATGGAAAGAACCCTTGGATTCTGGATTCTAGTGCCACAGATCATTTGATTGGGTCCTCTGAACATTTTGTGTCTTACTTTCCTTCTGCTAGAAACGAGACAATTAGAATTGCAGATGACTCCTTGGCCCCCATTGCTGGAAAGGGGAAGATTTCTCTATGTGCAGGGCTCTCCTTACATAATGTTTTGCATGTGTCCAAACTTTCTTATAATTTGCTTTCGATATGCAAGATCACTCATGAGTTAAACTGCAAAGCAATATTCTTACATGATTATGTCTCTTTTCAGGACTTGAGGTCGGAGAGGATGATTGGCACTGTCCGACATAGTAGGGGACTCTACCTCCTTGATGACGATACCTCTTCTAGTAGCATTTCTAGGACTAGTCTCTTATCTTTCTATTTCATTACTTTTGAACAAGATTGTATGTTGTGGCATTTTCGTTTAGGTCACCCTAATTTTCAATATATGAAACCTTTATTTCCACATCTTCTCTAAAATTGATGTGTCTACCTTATCTTGTGATGTTTGTATTCAGGCCAAACAACATCAAGTTTCTTTTCCTTCATAACCATAAAAACCAACCTCCCTTCACTCTTGTTCATAGTGATGTCTCGGGACCATCTAAGATAACAACCTTATCTGAAAAACAATGGTTTGTAACCTTCATTGATGATCATACCTGTCTTACCTGGGTTTACCCTATCACTGATAAATTTGAGATCTCCTCTATTTTTTCAAAATTTCTATCATACCATTGAAACACAATTCCATCAAAAAGTTGCTATTTTTCAAAGTGATAATGGCCGAAAATTCTAAAATCATAACCTTAGTGAATTTCTCGCTTCCAAAAGGATTGTTCATCAAAATTCGTGTGCCTACACTCCTCAACGAAATGGAGTGGCTGAGCGAAAAAACCGTCACCTTCTAGAAGTAGCCCGTTCCCTTATGCTTTCCACTTCCCTTCATTCATACTTGTGGGGGAGATGTTATTCTTACAGCAGCTCATTTAATCAATAGAATGTCTTCTCGTATTCTCCATCTTCAGACTCCCTTAGATTGTCTTAAGGAGTCCTACCCATCTACTCGTCTTGTTTCTGAAGTTCCTCTTCGTGTGTTTGGATGTACTGCTTATGTCCATATTTTTTGCCCTAATTAGACCAAATTTACCCCACAGGCTCAGGCATGTGTGTTTGTTGGGTATCCCCTTCACCAGTGTGGTTATAAATGTTTTCACCCGTCGTCCACAAAATACTTTGTCACTATTGGATGTTACTTTCTGTGAGATTCGATCCTACTTTCCCGTTAGCCATCTTAAAGGGGAGAGTGTGAGTGAAGAGTCTAACAACATCTTTGAATTTATCGAACCTACCCCTAGTGTCATGTTTGACATCAATCCTCATCTCATAGTCCTACCCACAAACCAAATTCCCTAGAAAATGTATTACAGGAGGAATCACAAAAAGGAAGTCGGTTCCCTACTAATCAGCCGCTAGCTCTAGTCCAAGACTCTGAACCTCCTCGAGATCAAGGTATGGAAAATTCTACTAAACCTTGTACTAATAATACGATAAGTGAGAATGACAGGTCTAATGCTGTTGTTCTTGAAAATGTGGAAGAAAAGAACAGTGGTGATGAGACTGAGGTCAGAACAGAAACCAGTAATAATGAAGCATAACATGGTCATACAGGAAAACTTAATGAGTATGATTCCTTTCTTGACATTCCCATTGCTCTGAGAAAAGGCACCAGGTCTTGTACTAAACATCCAATTTGCTACTATGTTTCCTACGATAATTTCTCTCCTCAATTCAGAGCTTTTACACCAAGCCTTGACTCTACCATAATATTGAAAAATATCTACACTGCTTTAGAGTGTCCTGAATGGAAGAATGTTGTCATGGAAGCTCTTGAAAAGAATAGTACTTGGGACATTTGTACTCTACCCAAGGGACACAAAACTGTGGGATGCAAATGGGTGCTCTCTCTCAAATACAAAGCAGATGGTACTCTTGACAGACACAAGGCTAGGTTAGTTGCAAAGGGATTTACTCAAAATATGATATTGATTATTCAGAAACTTTTTCTTCAGTTGCTAAGTTGAAAACTATTAGAGTTCTGCTATTTGTTGTTGTGAACAAAGATTGGTCTCTATACTAGCTGGATGTTGAGAATGTTTTTTTGAATGGAGACCTTGTGGACGAAGTCTACATGAGCCCTCGCCTGTATTTAAAGCCCAGTTTGGTTAGCATGTGTGTAAACTCCAGAAATTCATGTATGGTTTGAAACAGTCTCCCAGAGCATGGTTTGACAAATTCACTACCTTTGTCAAGTCCCAAGGGTATAGTTAGGGACACTCTGATCATACTTTATTTACAAAGGTTTCCAAAACAGGGAAGATTGTTGTTCTAATAGTTTACGTGGATGACATTGTTTTAATTGGAGATGATCAGGCAGAAATCAGTCAACTAAAGCAGAGAATGGGTGATGAATTTGAAATCAAGGATTTGGGAAATCTGAAATATTTCCTTGGAATGGAGGTGGCCAGATCTAGAGAGAGTATCTCCGTTTCTCAAAGAAAATACATCCTTGATTTGCTAACCGAGATAGGTATGTTGGGATGTCATCCCGCTGACACTCCTATTGAATTCAACTGTAAACTAGGAAACTCTGACGATCAAGTTCTAGTTGATAAAGAACAATATCGACGTCTCGTGGGTAAATTAATTTACTTATCCTATACTCGTCTTGATATTTCCTTTGCTGTGAATGTTGTCAGCCAGTTTATGTAGGCCCGTTATAAGGAACACATGGAAGCTGTCAAAAGAATTTTGAGATACTTGAAATCAACACCTGGTAAAGGGATGATGTTTAGAAAAACAGACAAAAAGACTATTGAGACATATACTGACTCGAATTGGGCAGGATCTGTTGTTGACGGAAAGTTTACCTCTGGTTATTGTACCTTTGTTTGGAGTAATCTTGTAACTTGGAGGAGTAAGAAGCAAAATGTTATAGTCAGGAGCAGCGCTGAGGCAGAATACAGAGCAATAAGTTTGGGAATATGTAAGGAAATTTGGCTTCAGAAAGTTCTGTCATATCTTCATCAAGAATGTGAGACACCATTGAAGCTTTTATGTGATAATAAAGCCGCTAATAGTATTGCTAGCAATCTTGTTTAACATGATAGAACTAAACATGTTGAGATTGATCGGCATTTCATCAATGAAAGATTTGACAGTGGGAGCATATGCATTCCATATATCCTTTCAAGTCAATAGGTTGCTGATGTTCTTACCAAGGGGCTTCTCAGACCAAACTTCAACTCTTGTGTTAGCAAGTTGGGCCTCATTGATATTTACGTCACAACTTGAGGGGAGTGTTAGAATCCTTTTCTTAATTTCTAAATATTTTCCTTGTTAGAATTCTAGAATATTCATGAAAATATTATGGGAATGTTTTCCTTATTTTCTATATCTTTTTCTTTTTTATTCTATTGTTTACTCTATTTATTCTCCCTTGTACCTATTGTATTATTCATTAGAAAATAACAACAAACAATCATGGTTTGTACTGTCTACTAAGCAGCTCCTTGTCAGTCCTACTTCTACTTATTCTACTGCTACAAACCCCTGCTAAAATTTGTATCAGGAACTCCAGGAATCATCTTCTCCTCAACCTTTGCAGCACTCAACGAACCACGATAACTATCCTGTGGTCTAGGATCAGCATCTACTTTCCCACCTGCATGGCTGCCTGACTTGCTGCTGGAGTAAAATATTCGAGCACGAGCTTTGTTATACTCCTCTTTCCTCTCTTCCACACTTTTGGAACCACACGTTTTTGACGAATTTGCACTCTGTTTAATAGCAACCTTCATGCTACTATTTTCTTCTGCTGGTAGATTTACGGGAATATCTGCAACGCGGATAGCTGGAAGACGACATTCAGAAGTCTTGCGAACAATAATTTTGGAACCACACCCATGAGGTAAACTATTATCCAATAGAACCATGGATTGCAGCGAGTAATGATGGGCAACCCGATGCCCAGCTAACCGTAAATATGAAGTAGGCAGCTGCTGAAACTCTAGTTGCTGTCGAGCAGGATCACGGATAAACTTTTCAACATCTTGCTCCATGCGCAAAACTAAAGCAATGATAAAGATTAAATATCAGTTGAAGGGAATAGATAATTAACACCATCTTTTCAACAATACGAAAAGTGCATGATAATAATTAAGCACTTGAAGTTACGGTACTAGTCAGAATCATGTTGGACAAAAAAGAAAAAAAAGATTTTGTAGGCATCAATACATTATTGTAAAGATTCTTCTACTAATAGGTTGTCTCCTTTTTCTTTTGGTTTAATGAAGCTTCAGTGTCAAAACAGGTAAAAACTGCTTTCCAGTAACTGAGCAACTTCTTGACTACAGTAAATTTAATTCCTTTTTCTAAGAATATAATGTAATTCTAGAACATATAATTTAAAGGTAGAATGAGTGTTTATAGACTCAATTTAAAAAAATTAGGAGAAAAAAAACCAAATTGGTTATCGAATTTAGGGCATCGAGACATGAGGTGTAATAAGAAAAATTGATTTCCGGATAATCAATTTTTCTTCAATCACCTCATATTTTTCTAACATGATAAATGTTATACAACAATTGCAATTCAAAACTGTCCTGTAAGGTGTACCCTTCATTTGCCATTTGCATCTGCCTTTTCTCAGTGTCCAAAATACATCATTGTGGCTAGCTAGGGAAGCCGAAAGCAAGGCTTTGAATGTTTCAGTTACCCTTGTAAAGAGTCCGGCAATACCGCAAAAGTAAATAACTTCTACCAAGATTCCAAAGACATAAAATTTAATGATCTACTTTAGAAACGTAGAAAAAGATGAGAGACAAAATGTTGGAAGAAAAACTAAAATAAAAATAAATCCATCAAAAGAAGTAAAATAAAAATACCTGAAAAAGCACCCCGTGATAACAAAGAAAAATTAATCAGAACTAGAAATTAATGATTGTCAAATAACTAGACATTGTAACAAAGAAGTTATCTATCGTTATAAAAAGAACATATAATTATGTGCAAATAAAACATAGAAATGTACCAAAATAATAATATACAAGAAGTCAAACAAAAATATAATGTAATTTTGGAACGTATAACTAAAGGTAGAATGACTGTTTGTAGACTTAATTTCAAGAAAATAAAATAAAAATAGAAAAACCAAACGGCAACCATAGGGGGCCTTGAGGTCGGGTGATGATGAAATAGGAAAAAGTGATTTTCGGACAATCAACTTTCCTTTAATCACCTAAGATTTTTCTAAATTGATAAATGTTATACAACAATTGCAATTTATATAGAAAATTATGAAAAAGGTTATAGAACAGATCCAATAATCATGAAGAGATAAATGTAAGATATAGAATAATACACAAAAGTAAAAATTCACTCTTAAGTAATATTTAAACAGCGAATTTATTTTGCAAAATCTACGTTGGAGAGAAAATGTGTTTTTTCTAAATTGAAAATGTGTTTCGGAAAGAGTTTTGTCAGAGAAAAAAAAGAAGAAAAGTAAGACAATATTGTGTAAGGGGCCTTTTAAAGTTTGTTTGACTGCCTGTGCCACAATGCCACCAAGGCCGTGTCTTCCACACATCGACTCTATGCTGTCTGTCTTGCTCGTGGAGTATATTCAAAATTCAATGAAATGTTTTTTCCTTCTTTGTAAAAAAGGTTGAAGAGGAAATCACAAGAAAATATTCTGAAACGAGTTTACAAACAAAATTTGAAATGAAAAAACTTTTAGAAAATGTTATTGGATAAGCCTTTTGAAAGAAAATTTGCCCGTCTAGCCAACATCCTTGCTCGTGCAGTTTTTCGAAAGTTATGTGAAATGTCTTCTTTTTGAGAAAAACAAAACAAAAACAAAAAGGAACACAACAATTCAAGAAATATTTTCGAAAGAGTTCGTAAACAGAATTAAAGGCGATAAAACCTTTAGAAAATGTTTTTGGATAGACCGTTTAACAAGAGATTTTGCAAATATATATGTATATACACACATATATACATATGTTATTGGAAAGACTTTCTAGAATAAAATAGGAAGAAAAAAAGAATTTGCAACAATGTTTCGTAAATTGCATTTGAAAGTTTGCTTCCGCATGAGCAAAGATGGCACCATGACAACATCTTCCGCGCACCATGGTGCATGTTGCCTTGCTGCTCATTGCCCTGTGTGTGCCCAACACCCTTCCTCATGCAGTTTTTAAAAATTATCGTGAAATATCTTCTTTGTGAAAGAAACAAACAAAAGCAAAAAAGAAAACAAGTTCAGGAAATGTTTTGGAAAGAGTTCGTAAACTGAATTTGAATCGAGAAAATTTTTAAAAAATGTTTTTGGATCGACACTTTAAACGAGAGATTATGCAAATATGTATGTATATATACACACATATATATACATATGCTTTGGAAAGACTTTCTAGAAGAAAATAGGAAGAAAACAAGAGTTTGCAACAATGTTATGTAAACGTCATTTGAAAGTGTGCTTCCGCAAATGCAAAGATGGCACAAAGACAACATCTTCAACACACCATGGTGTGCACCATGGTGCATGTTGCCTTGCTGCATTGGCGTGTGTGGGGCCAACACCCTTGCTCGTGCAGTTTTTCAAAATTATCGTGAAATATTTCCTTTTGAAAGAAAAAAACAAATAAAAAGAAGAAGACAGAAATTCAACAATTGTTTTAGAAAGAGTTCATAAACAAAATTTGAAACGAGAAAACTTTTAGAAAATGTTTTTAGATAGACCTTTTAAATGAGAGAT
>JBBPDI010101143.1:0-10656 GCA_037974545.1 Cucumis variabilis
AGACCCTTTAAGCTGATCTCAAACATTGATCCTTGTATGTCTCTACATACTGTTCAAGACTCATTAAACAGCTTAGGGTGTTAGTTTATTGGATTTAGGTTATTAAGACAAAACTAAGATTATAATCAATAACAATTATTACAATAAGAACACTTTATTAATAATGGTCAATGGATTATATTTACAGTCTACGAGTTTTAGGACATAAATCCCAACATCATCATCCCCTTAGATAGATGAGGGATCATTTATTAGGTGTTTCGTTGGTGGTTGGATTAGGCAAAGTTACAGCAAGAGTTTGAAGGGTTTCCTCTTATTCCGAAGAGAAAGTGGTTGTGGTTTGGACTTTATAGGAAGAGCTAGGCATTTTAATTTTGGATTTCTTGAGAGTTGAATTTTGGATTGTTGGAGGTGGTGGTGTTTTAAGTGATGAAGTTTGTGGTTTTGGATTTTATGGCCTTGAGGGTTTTGGATGGTGAAGGCAAGGTGGTGGTCTTAGGCGTTTGGTCATCTAGCACAGTGGTGACCATAAGAGACAAAGGGTCCATCGAGTCCTTGGCTTCAAATTTTTTAACCTTTTTCTTTGATCCTGAAGCCTCTTCATCGCCTTTTCTCTTACGACTAAATGGGGTATGTGTTTCATCTTCATTATCATCTTCTTCTCCAGACTCCACTTCATTTGTTTTTTCATCTTTCTTGGTCTTAAGGTGTTTGTCTTTCGTCTTGTTTTTGTGGAGGTTTATCATGCAACGAAGGCCTGAAACTGTACACATTCCATCCCTTACCTCTATCTAAAGAAGTTTCTTTAATGTCGAGTATGCCTTTAAGCATAATTGTTCAATCAGGTAGGGAAATGGTCTTGAGCCCGAGGATGCTTGACCCACGTAAGAGTATGCTCACAAATAATTTTATCCACATTCACAGGAATCTCCTCCATTATACAATAGAGGAGCATTGCTTTATGATAACGTGTATAAATACTCGTTATTATAACATCTTTTATTAGAACAATGAGGTCAAAACGCATGAGAAGATGATCAAAACACGTAACTTACGTTGTAGGTACATAAGTATTTACAAATACACTTCACATATGCATCTTGCCTATTTTACGCGATTGACATGTCTAAACGCGGGATAATGAACAAAGAAAGAAACTAGTGAATCGCAAAAGACATCTTGAGCAAAGGCTAAGCGATGGAAACTCATCGAGCGATTAACATCTCTAGGCGAGGAACCACATCATCATGTGAGGAAGGCTCATTAGAGGACAAAAATAGCAGTTGAAGTGATGTGACCTCATAGGAACAAAATCAATGCTAACAATCTCAGAGGAATAGAAGTTTTCCATGTAAAGCTGTCTATAAAAGCATTGCATCCCCACCAAAAGGAAGAGATCCGAATAAACCACAAAGGAGGCCTGCATGGGCCAACAGCCTAGAGAGTGGTGGAAAGGGTTAGCCTCATCACCGTTTCTACAACACCCTTCTTTTTTCTTCGATCAGATTGTAATACAAAATCTTAAAGTTTAAAAGGAAAAGAATACATCCTCAGTTCCCTCTAACGTATATTTCATTTTCTTCCTCTTTTAACTTTACTATTTGTCTTACATTCTATTTAGTTATATTGTACATTGGTCAAGGGTTTACATTCTTTAACACAATACATGATTATACCTTTTTAATCCATCACTTCTATATTGTTCACCTATCCATGTGTTATTGGTAGTTTAAGCTGATGGTAAGTTCTTGGTAAGAAGTTGTATTTATAAGTCTTATCTCATTAGTTGAGTTATTTTCATCACTTGGCCAACGTTAATCACCAACTACCCGAGAAGGCAAGTAGCAAGGATAAGGCTAATGCATGCAAGGAAGAGTTTGGTGACAAACTCCACCTTAGTGTGATAACTTCCAACCTTTGTATCCTGAAAAGCGAACAAGTGCAGACATTAGGCATCGAGAGGTTGTTATCCTTAAACAATAAGATCTATAAGTATTATAAGAGAAATCTTCTAAATACACCTCGCATAATCAAGCATAATCATTTCCATCTCGTAAGGGAGCAAGTATGGCATCTAAATACTTCGAGAGAAGGTCACCTTAATCATGGGCTTATTGTGCAAGTTATATCGCATCGAGGGTGCCGCATTGCTTATTAGCCTAATAATGCATAGCCTTTCCTTCACCTTTCCTTAGCATACAAGTTAGTTCATTCAATCTTCCATCCTGCCATAATTTATTCCTCTGTGCATGAGTCTTTTTATATTCTTTCAACTTAATTGTCATAACACCTAAATGATAAGTAAACCTTAGAACTAATATTTGGAAACAATTCTCTGCATTCAACCCTGGATCACCCAGGTAAACCTATTGTTCGCTTGAACTTGGGCGAGTAGTAGAAAAACTTGTATTCAACGAGGATTTGGCTACTATGTGATGAAGAGGTACATGGTGAGCATCTTGTATGCTATGATCATGACCCATAATCCTTCACATAGAATTAATCGCACGATATAGAAATTTATGGTAAGCATTTAACACGCGATGAACCTGCTTCGTGACGTATTGCAATTGCATTATATAAAAGCATAACTACTAAATCCTAGTTTGTCCACACGCGACAACATAATCGCAAAGTAACAACCAACCAAGTTTTTAGTGTCGTTGTCCAGGAAATTTTAGATATTAGAGTAAAGTCTTACTTTGATTTTAGGGAAAATATTTGATCTTGGTGAATCACGTGATTAGTCAAAAATAACACAAAGAGGTTCAAGGTACCAGAGTAATCTGTGATGGCTTGAACCAATCCTAAGATCAGTGTATATATCTTTTGGTGGATAACCAAGAGAAATCTAAATGGATTCAGCTTATCGCAAATGAAAATGAGAACCTCTACGAAGTTATCAATGAAAGTGTCCTCGCATCAAGCTAATGAGATTCATGTTTCATCTAGCCTAGCGATAAGGATCAATAAAGATCATTTTAGCATTGTGATGAATGATTGGAAGCAGAGACTTATTCCAATGAGCAATCAAGATGCAGATCGAGAGTCATGATGTGAATGATCTATAGAGCTCAAGAATGATGCAGTCAAGAAAACTATTTATTGTAGAACTGATGATACCATAGTTTGTCCTCACTAAAGACCATAAACGTATGGGTGTATCTATAATGTATAATTCTTCCAATTTTCTTTTGTGACTAAGACTTGCATTTGTATAATCATGTACATATTTACTTATACCTTTTATACACCTCTGTAAGTATTCTTATACTCGTACATCGGTTTTGTATTCAATTTTTCTATATCCTTTAATCTTATAATGAGGAATCACGCGGTACACCGCAAAGTTATAACCCGAGAAGGTAAAAAAAAGGTGAAGAGACTAACCTATGAGAGAGTTGGAGTCAAACGCGTTAGGCATGCTAACCTTTGTAGTTGGGTTAGGTTTCATTGGAAAGCATAGGATTCTAAGGAAGTACGAATCGTCTTGTCAAATCTTAAAGTTCTTAAACTTTCAAGAAATAATGAATACGTCGTACCTCAAGCCAGAGTAGTTTGTTAGGTTTATCACACCTTATTTAATTTGACATGACCTTAACTGTACGATAACCAAACCTTTAACCCTAGCTAAGAATGCCTATTTAAACATCCTAAGAAACTTCAAATCCTAACCTCAACATAAATAAAACTTCACGCTCAACCTATTCTTTTTCTCCTTTCATAACTCTTTAGGTTGTATTTCTCCTTTTCCCAACCCCACTATTTTTTTAGTATACTTCTTTGTTTCCTTGGTTCCTTCATTCCCATTAAGTGTAATAACAGAACTAATCTGATTTGGTAAGTATGTAAGACGAAGGAAAAAGAAAAATACAACCTAGAATAGTTATGACAATAGGAGATATTGAAGCCCACATCATAGGAACTACGTTGGTATCACATTATTTATTTTCAAAGCTCTTTGGTTCTCCAATCATCATCCTTTTTCAAGTTTTATTTTTCTTCCTCCCTTCTTCTTATTGTCCACGAGGAGCAATAGCGAAACATATTAATGGAACTACATGAAAGAAGGGAAAGGAAAATACAACTTAAGAAAGATGGTGGCCTATAAAAAGAGAATGTTTATTTCAAGAATATGACAGAGGGAAAAAGAGGTCACCCACAAATAATCACATAAATGAGGTGGCAACAGTCATTAGTATGCACCACTGCTGCAAGCCAAATCAAGACCTCTTGGGAATTCTATAACACGAATTTGTACTTTAATCACATTCTATGTAATTTTTATTTCGTTTTACTTATATTTTTTACAATACAAGTTACAACTTTGGATTTAATTCTGTAGTGTTTAGTCTTTCTTGTTGAAAGCTTGGCTCCCTGCTTTGTAGCATTCTAATTTTTCTTCGCAATTCACAGACATTTCAAGGAAATAATTTATGTGAAATAAAGTTTCATTTGTTATCTAGGCAATTAACTTGTTAAGGAACCTTACTTAGAAAATATTTCTCTAGTGTATTAGGTGAGCAAGCTTTACCTCAAACCTCTTTTGTAAAATTTTTCTTCGAATAATCTTATCATTCACTTTTAGCAATGAGGACATTGCAACCTCTAAATTTGGGAGTGGGCAAGATCTGGGTTAAAACTTTTGAAACCTTTTTAAAAATCTGCTTAAGGCGCTTTAACAAAAGTTAAAATTAAGCCAAAAAGTGAAAATTTTCAAAATTTTGTATTTCTTTATTCAACTAAAATAACAACTCATATGTTGCCTCCTCTCTCAGAAATAAAGAAGCATAGCTTCAAAAGTAAAAATCATAGAGTTGAGTAATAAGTGGCGATATGAGTTACAGTTGAGGAGAGAAACAGACTTATAGAGAACCTATGACTTTTCACTCAACGTCAAATTCAATGTCAAGATAATAAAAGCATTCTTTCGCCAAATAAAAGGATTAAATTTTTTTTGAAAATTTTAGCCATTTCTGAAGCTGAAAATAAAATTTACTCTGGGAAAATGAACAAGGATATTATTTTGAGTATTAAGCTTTCCATATTTTAAACTTAGAAATATTTTCATAGCAAGAAGTACGTGATGAGAGTAAACCTTGAATAACGAATAAAACTTGCTCGCATTTTTAGAAGTATAGAAACACAAAGAGGAAAACTTGTACTCAACGAGGACTTAGCTACAATGCAATGAAGAGGTACATAGTGAGCATCTCGCATGTTATGATCATGACCCATGACCCTTTGCATAGAATTAATCGCACAATACAGAAAGTTATGGTGAGCATCTAACACGTGATTAACCTGCTTCGTGAGGTATTGCAATTGCACTATATAAAGGCACAACTATTAAGTCCTAGTTTGTCCATACACGACAACATAATCGCAAAGTGAAAACTAACCACCTTATTCCTTTCTTCAACCATTGCTAACAGTGCAGCCAAGTCTGAATCATGCACCTTTATTTCTACTCCATTGATCATCAGTGGCTTTAGTATGCATTGCCTTGCCTTTTATCTTCAATCCCTTACATTAAAACGTGATCTAGATTACTCACATTCTTAGGATTCCGCTTAGGCGTTTTAGCTGTGTGGCTGGGTTGGTCTTGCTCTGACACAAGACCATCGAAGCGAACTTGGTCAATTTTCTCTTGGGATTTACTGGCCATTGAAATCAAATATTTCTTAGTGGATTGAAAGATGATTTTCTTTCCGGCCATATGAAAAGGGAAGTAGTTAACTAAGAACAACTTGAAAGAGAGACAAAAATTTACTTGAGGTTCCCTGGAAGTGATGATAAAAAACACTGAGAAGCTTAGATCTTTAGATAGTGCAAGCAACAACAAATCGATGTTGTGACCCTCTCTTAACCATGATACGTGCTTATAAGTTTGGACTTACTAGTTTCACATGTGTATAGTGCAATTGCAATACGTCACTAAGTTCGGTCATTGCGTGTGATGCTCTCACCATAACTTTCCATATTGTGTGCATTAATTCTAGGTATTGATTCATGGGTCATGATCATAACATGTGAGATACTCACTATGTACCTCTTATCACGGGATACATAAGTTCTCATTGAGTATAAGTTTTCCTATTGCTTGCTCAAGTGCAAGTGAAACAGTAGGTTTACCTGGATGATCCAGGGTTGAACATAGAAAATTGTTTCCAGACGTTAGTTCTAGAGCCCACTTATCGTTTAGGCGTTATGACAATTAAGTAAAAAGAATATAAAGATAACTAAAACTACTTAACTCATCTAAGACTCATGCACAAAGAATAAACTACGGCAAGGTGGAAGATTGAAAGAACTAACTTGTATGCGATAAAAAGTTGAAGGAAGGACTACGCATTATTAGATGATTAAGTAATGCGAGAGCCTTGATGCGATATAACTTGTGTAATTAGCTCATGAATAAGGTGACCTTCTCTCGAAGTGTTTAGATGCCACACTTGCTCACCTCTTGGGATACAAATGACTGTTTAATTAAGCGAGCTATATCTAGAAGACTTTACTTATAATGCTTATAAAACTTCTCGTTTAAGGACAATAGCCTCTCAGCCCCTAATGTCCACACTTATTAACCTTTCGGCATACAAATGTTGGAAGTTATCTCGCTAAAGTGGAGTCTATTGCCAAACTCCTCCTTGCACGCATTACTTTTATCCTTGTTACTTGCCCTCTCGGACACTGGCCAAGTGATTAATATAACTCAAATAATGCGATAAACCTTATAAACTAGACTCCTTATCAAGAACCTACCACACATCTAACTACTAATAACACATTGACAAATGAGAAGTCAAGAAATGATGGATTAAAGAGGGTGTAAACCTATAATATATGTATAAAGAATATAGGCTTTCGGTCACTGTATAATATGAACAACATATATTACAATGAAGTGAAAAATTAGAAAGAAAGAAGAGTGGAGAAATACTACAAGTTAGGAGAAAACGTGGAAAGAAATCTTCTCTTGCTTGAGCTCTTAGCTCTCTAACTAGCCTATTCGGGCCTTGCACCCATTCAGGCGCTCTCCTTCTTCTTGGTGAAGATGAAGTGCTTGTATAGGCTACTTTTCGGTGGAAAACTTTTATTCCTCTAAGCGTGTCAACATTGACTCTGGCAGAGTGAAGTCACATCATTCCAATTACCATCCTTGTCTTATAGTGACCTCTCCTCGCGTGATGACATGTTTCCTCGCCTAGGTTGTTAACTGCCAAATGAGTTTCCATTACGTAGCCTCTACCCGAGATGTCCTCTATGATTTGCTTCTTTCTTCTTTTTCCACTTATCA
This sequence comes from Cucumis variabilis, assembly GCA_037974545.1. Lineage (NCBI taxonomy): Eukaryota > Viridiplantae > Streptophyta > Magnoliopsida > Cucurbitales > Cucurbitaceae > Cucumis > Cucumis variabilis. The sequence goes on from JBBPDI010101143.1 coordinate 7,301, forward strand.
TGCGTTTAGACATGTTAATCGCATAAAACAGGCATGATGCTTATGTAAGTTGTACTTCTAAATATTTATGAATTTATAGCACGAGTCACATGCTTTGATCCTTTTCTTATGCATTTTGACCTCATTATTTTACTAAAAGAGAGTATAGTAATGGGTGTTTATACGTGCTATCAATACGAACTGGAATAAAAGACCTAGTTAATTAAAAGAAGGTAATTAAAGAAGAAAAATTGCATCATATGACAAAAAAAATAGAAAAAAATAGCTTATAGCACTTTTTTTTTTTTTTTGCATATTACGAATATGGCAAATAATGCAAGTAATTAATTATATCAGATGGTTATCAGACGACTATTAGACGACAATCAAAGAGTTATCCACTTTTAAATTTAGTACTTTTACAACTTTAAAAATGTAGTCATATAGGCTCTTTTCAAGGGCGCATTTAATAAATGGCCAAGGGGCACGTGCCCCCCTCACACTTTCAATTTTTGTATATTGATATTAATTTTAAAGTGTCAGATTACTATATATATTAAATAATGTTTAATTTTAACTAAATTTGGTTTTGATGTAGTGGTTGTGCCCCCTACAAAACCACAAGGTTATTAATTCAGTTTTGTCTTATGACAATTATTTTTGCGAAATAGTTTTTATTCTAAATATCAATAATTTTTCCCCATATGATTTCCTAAATGGAAAATAATTTAATTTCTAAAAGGAATATAATTTCATTTCCTAAAAGGAATATAATTTTTTAAAAAGAAAAAACAAACCTATCTAAGATAAAACTCCACTTTATTTTCTAACTCACATTTGTTATCTAACGAATATTTAGACAAAATAAAACAAAGTCGGTGGTCCAAATTTTGATTCTCAACAATATTCCATGAAAAATAAATTATTATTTTTCTTTTTTTATGCAATTTTTAATCTACATATTTACATTATAAAAAAATCATGTGGAAATTGTCTGTATTTTTTTTTATTGGTACAAATGTAGTGAATGTTATTGGAGCATCAGTGAAACGTCAAGATTTTTTTAAAATATTTTTTAGTGTGTTTATTATATAGTGCCCAGTGCCCCCTATATAAAATTTATGGATCCACCACTAGCTCTATTATCATAAACTTTTTTGCTACTTTTGCAAACGCCCTAAAAAGAAAACAGTAAATACAAAAATAATGCATTTTCAATAAGGTTAAAGAAAGTAATAAGTTACAAAAGCATCCATGTGTTTAGATTCTTGAATGTGGATGGTTTGGGCCTCATTGTGAGCAATGCCTCTAATCCATCCTAGGCGTGTTAGTTCTTTCTAAACGACTTTGATTATTTGTTACATGACATTGTGCTACATGATTCTTCATCGCGCAATGAGTTTTTGCTCCACTATCATTCATCGCAATGTTGTAATTGATTTCTTGGTCCCTTCTTCACATAGACAGTGAAGACAGAAGTTTCACCGTGTATATTGCATGGACCTTTCTAAATAATGCCTTGGTTGAAATTAAATCCTCCACAGAAGAGGATTGAAATTTTTTTGGCTCCAAGTGTTAGAAAGACTTTTTATATTTTTCCTTTAACTGCATCAACCAAGGTTCCTCTTGTGATCATTGTTGAGTCCAAATCCCTAGGTCAAGTCCCTGGGTCAAGTCCATGCATCACAGATCTTTTCTGTACCACTGACTTGTTCATGCATTCTTCGATTGAACGAGTGATACAACACAAACTTGTTCATTCATGGATGTATCATGTTAGGCTCTAAGTAAGTGACCTAATAGGTGACTAATATAGGATTATACAATGAAAGTTGCTTTTCCTATCTATGTGTTACTAATTTCCTAATTATATGCATATGGTACAAGTTTTCCTCTTGCTTGCCGAAGTGTAAGCGAAGCAAGAGGTTTCCTAGGTAAGCCAAAGTCAAACTCAGAGAATTTCTATCAAGCTTAACTATAAAATCTACTTCTCATTTAGGCAGTATACAATATCTATACAGTGTAAAGTGAAAGTACGTATGTGTATTAAATCTACTATTTACACTACAGATTCTGTCGAAGGTGACATGGCATGGTGTGAATATGGAGAGTGAACTAACTTGTGTTAAAGAAATGTAAAGGAAGGTTTTCACATTGTAGGTGATTAAGCCATGTGGTAGTCCTTGATGGAATAGAGATCACTTAACCATTTTCTAATTAAGGTGGACAATTCTCAGTGCTTAAACGCTACTATTGCTCGCTTCTCGGGATACAAATGATAAAGATAAATCAGGCGATAACTATCTAGATTATTGGGATTTATGTCCTAAAACTCGTAGATTGTAAATATAATTCATTTATAGTTATTAATAAAGTGTTATTATTGTAATAATTGTTATTGATTATAATATTAGTTTTGTCTTAATTATCCAAATCTAATAAACTAACATACTAAGTTGTTTGATGAATCTTGACCAGTATGTAGAGACATACAAAGATCAATGTTCAAGATCAGCTTAAAGGGTCTATAGTATAGGATAAGGTTAGGTACCTTATCATGGTAACACTATGGATTCGGCTCACTTTGTATTTGATACAAATGCAATGATCCAATGCATTCGTGTAGTTGACATGTGAGTAAGGGTATCCTATGCAATGAGTTTGCATAAGATCGGACCGCAAAATAGTAACCACTCGATAAAACTCTGTTAACTAGTTAGGTTTCTACTTCACTAGGATGACCTAGGTAACTTAGTTTTAATCCTAAGTGTGTTATGAATTCTTGTTCGCGAGAGATTGTTCTTTAATTTGTACGGGTGAAAGTGACCAGATCGCCAACTCAATAAGCTTATCATTTTAGAGACAAGATCGAGTAGAGAGCTTGAAACATAATTGCACAAGATGGAATTTACTCTTTTCCTACTTTAGGGTAAGTAGATAAGTGTTTCCTTAAATGGTGTCTCCAGGTCTTGAACAAAGGGCCCTACCCTCTCTATGGCATGAGAGGGGTTTTTGTTTATTGGTAGGACCATGAACAGGTTATTCATTGGAGAAGCACTAGTATTTAAGAATTAGAGGTAACCCAGGGGTAAAACGGTAAATTGACCCAGTGGTGTTACAAACACTCGTGAAGGACTAACTTACTGCTATTGGTCTATATCCATGGACATGAAAATATATCTACATTGAGAAGAGTTCAGCTGTGAGTCTTTAGTGGAGTGTACACACAGTTAACGAATATTGTTAATGTGGTTAATGAATTTAGCCAATTAACCTCAGATCGTTGTAGCTTCTGATCTATAGGTCCATTAGGTCCCCTTCCTAGCTCATAAAGGGTAATGAGATTTATTTATATTGGTTGTAATTTGAAATGTTCA
>JBBPDI010101156.1:0-10654 GCA_037974545.1 Cucumis variabilis
TATTATCTCTATCCCATCATTTCTGTCGATAGACAACGCATCACATAATGTCTCGATAAATTGGTTGAATTCAATTTGACGGAGAATATTTATGTGCAAACATGGTGGAACGTCATATTCAATCCCACATGACCCATTAATAATATTTCCATTCGTGTAGCATTGAAATCTCACTACATCTATTGTAGGTAATCAATCACAACTGATATTTAATGAAAATAAAAATGTAAGGAGATATATTTTATTACAATAATAACAATAATAAGAAAAAAAGGATTAATCTTTTTAGTGTCTTTATTCTTGTTATTCTTATTGATATTCTTATTATTGTTAATTCTTCTTCTTATTATTGTTAATTATCTTTTATTATTGTTGTGATAGTTATTATTATTGTGATTGTTATTACTGTTATTATTATCATTAATTGTTATTATTATCATTAATTGTTATTGTTATTTTTGTTATTGTTAGTGTTCTTCTTCTTATTATTCTTGTTCTTTTTTTTGTTCTTATTATTATTCTTATTGTTCTTTTTCTTGTTATTATTACTCAAATATATTTATGTGTATTTATATCTTTTTGGAGTTTTTAATATATGTTGGATATTTATTATATATGAGTGGTGCATAAAAATTGGTACATTTAAAACAAATTACTTTTGTTTTGTTTTCAATAGGAGCCCCCCAACATTCCAACCATTATTGACTTTAACACATTTATTGCGATATTTCCACTTGAACAGCACACATTTTGGTTTTGGCTTTGGCTTGAATATCACATTCTTTTTTTTCTCTTTTTTTAAATTTTCTTGTCAGTTCATTTTTTTTCTTATTTTATCAACTTTGTGCCACACATTTTTAGGCACATATGTATTGGAGTTTTGACATTTATTACTCACTCATTAACAATCGTATTTCCACTCTCTTATGTTTATCAACCCCAACATCATTATTCATATTGTTATATTAATTTTAAGGATTCTAAAAATCTATGTAGGTTAATTATTCTTCTTGTTACTGTTATTATTATTTTTATTGTTGTTAATTATTTTTATTATGACTATTTATTATTGTTATTATTATTATTGTTAATTATTTTTATTATGATTATTTTAGGATTGTTTTTATTATTGTTATTATTATGGGTTGTTGTTGTTGTTGTTGTTGTTATTATTGTTATTGTTATTGTTATTGTTGTTATTGTTGTTGTTGTTATTTTTCTTATTTTTTTTTAGGATTGTTATTGTTTTTTTAGGATTGTTGTTATTATTATTTTTTTATTATTGTTGTTATTATGGGTTGTTATTATTATTATTATTTTATTGTTATTGTTCTTATTATTTTTATTATGCTTATTGTTGTTATTCTTCTTATTGTTTTTTAGGATGGTTGTTATTATTATTTTTTATTATTGATTTTGTGTTTTTATTATTGATTTTATTTTTCTATTATTGTTATTGTTTTTTTATTATTGTTTTTGTGATTATTATTGTTTGTCATCTTCGTCATCATGTCATCATCATATTGTTATTATTATTGTTATTACTACTCTTGCTCTGATCCTTACTATTGTTACTACTGTTATTATAATACTATTGTTTTTATTACTACTATTATTTATTGTTATTACTTATTATTAGTACTTTTTTTAGGGTTGTTGTTAGTATTATTGTTATTATTTTTATTGTTGTTATTGTTATATATTATTGTTATTGTTGTTGTTATTGTTATAATAATAATAATAATAATAATAATAATAATAGCAGCAGCAGTAGTGATTGTGCAAATCCATGTAAAACATATCTAATTGTGCAAATCCATCTCACAAATCCATGTCACATGAAAAATAAAGGAGCACTTTGAAGGTTGAAGGTAAAATTGAGTTAGTGATTTTTTTTTTTTGTTACAAGTAGATGGGTTTTATAGGAAAAAAATAAAAGGATCACGAATTTTATATTTAACCAACCATTTTTTTCCAATTAATTGTACTATTATAAAAATATATATTTATTTATTTTTATTTATTAAAAAAATAATATATATATATATATAACATGGTCAAATAGTTTTTCAATTTCCAATTACCATTAACTCTCTTTTGTCAAATCAAACTAATAACTCTATTTTGTCAAATCAAATAATTTCTTCCTTTTCTCAATTCTAATCAATTTCTCTTTCTTATCAAATTTAATTCATATCTAATCAATTTCTCTCTTTCTTATCATCTCATTGTACTTTTTTGTTCTTTTTGGTCAAACTTAAGTCTCCTAAATTGATTTGTCAAATCCTTTACCTATCTTTCTTATCACCTAATTATGCTTTTTTGTCTTTTTTTAGTCAAAGTTATATTTGAGTCCAACTTAATAAAAAAAATATTATTAAGTAAAATTATTAATTAAGAATGTGTGATGATAATTAAGAATTTATTAAATAATAATGTGAAGATTAAAAAGAAAAAAGAAAAAAGAAAAGAAAATGTTGAATTTACTTAAGAAAAATAAATAAAACAAAAAATAACAATTAAAAATTTATTAACTAATAGTGAGAAAATTCAAAAAAAGAAAAAGAAGAGGCTAAATTTATTTAAAACAAAAAATAATAATTAAGAATTGATTAAATAATAATGAAAAATTAAAAAAAAACTGATTTTGTTTACATAAAACAAAAAATAGGCAAAAATAAAAGTTAATAATTAAGAATTGGTTAAATAATAATAGAAAATTAAAAAATAGTTAATAATTAAGAAATAATTAAATAATAATGTAAAATTAAAAAAATAGAAAAGAAAAGAAAAAAAGAATTTATTTTTTTAAAAAAATAACCCTAAATCATAATGTAATAATGAAGATATAAAAAAAACAAAAAGGAAAACATTAATTGATTGGACAGGAAAATATAAAAAAAATAAAAAGAGAAATAAAAATAAAAAGAGAAATAAAAATAAAAAAGAGAAAGGGTAAAATGAGATGAGGACAAAAAAATCACCCTATTTCCCTAATTAGTTTTAAATCCACCCATTTTTCCCAATTTTCTTTTAAATGCACCCCTTCTTTCCAAAAAAACCCTTTAAATTAGAAAATTGTGGCACTAGTCGTTTTAAATAAAAATTATTTGAACTACTTTAATCTTCCCTCACATTTTAATTAATTATTATTTCTAATTTAATACTAATTTATTTTTATCCCTCCAACGAAAAAATCCACTTTCTCTCACATTTTAACAAATTTATTTTTCTCCCCTATTAACTTCTTATATTGAATGTCTCACTCTGTCGATCTTGACTCCACCACTTCACATGTGTGTGAATTTTAATAACAAAGCACTTATCATATATTGTAGCATTATTTGTCTTCACAAATTATTCCCTTACATAATTCCATGTTGTCACTTACCACTGGGACTATAAATGGATAGTATTTTCGAACGCTACCTAATGTATTCATGTTTAACTCACTGAATATATTTGAAGGAAATTCATGTTCATGACCGTGGAAGCCCATCTCTTCGAATTCATCACTAGTCTCTGTTTTTAAGTCTCTGTATTTATTGTTAGCTAGCATTTTTTTATCATCGCACATAGATTGTGCATTTAAGTTTATGCTCGAATTAAATTTTACGTTCTATTTAAGTTTGCACATGGAGATTGGTCATAAACAACTCCATCGACATGATCTATAATATGACCAATTATAAACAACATAAATGACAAATATTTGCGTGTTATTTTCTGGTTGGTTTTGAATTTTGCGTTGAATACTTCTGCATCCAGTGGCGGATCCAGAAATTTTATAAAGGGGGCACTATATAACAAACACACTAAAAAATATTTTAAAAAAATATTAATTAGCTTTAAAAATTAATTAATTTAATACATATTACAATTGTCCTCTACGAGTTTTCATGTTTTGAAATCAATCCATGATAAATTTATTATCTAACTTATCCAATAAATTTTTCTAATGCAAACATGATATGCTCTACGAACTTGATCTTAAATATTATACTTATATTCAAAAATTCTAGATCTTAGACTAGGATCTGCAGGTAGTTCTTCTAAATTGATTTCTATATAAGATCTATCTGAATCATATATTTATCTCTTGTTTGAAAATGATGCATCTATAGTTTCTATTGTTGTTTTTTTCTAAAATATTTCTTTTAAGAGAGCGAAAGTTTGTTAGATAACAAGTGAATGCTAGAAAATAAGGTAACGTTTTATCTTATATAAATTCTTTTTTTTCGCTTTTAAAAAATTATTTTCCTTTTAGGAAATCAAATCATAATTTTTTGGGAAATCAAATTATTTCCCATGATTAAAAAATCATTTGGGAAGAAATTTATTGATATGAGATAGGATTTGAACATAATATATTGTTGAGAGAGCGAAAGTTTGTTAGATAACAAGTGAGTGCTAGAAAATAAGGTAACGTTTTATCTTATATATGTTTTTTGAACACAATATATTGTTCAGAGAGCGAAAGTTTATTAGATAACAAGTGAGTGCTAGAAAATAAGGTAACGTTTTATCATTTGGGAAGAAATTTATTGATATGAGATAGGATTTGAACTCAAGATGTTAGATTTATGAAGGAGGCACAGCCACTACACCAGAAACCAAATTTACACTTGAAGAAGCATTTTTTAATATATATTGTATTTTCAAACTTCAAAATTAATATTAAAATACAAAAACCGAGAATGTGAAGGGGACACGTGCCCTCCCTGGCCCCTTCTTAAATCCTCCCTTGTCTGCATCTTATTCATATTAGTACTTCTCCTTCTTCTTATCCTCACATCTTATTCATGATTTTTTCATCTCCTCTCCCATATTTTTTTTTCTTCTTTGTCATTTCTCAATCTTCGATGTCATCTCCTTATTCTTTTTTTTCATTATCAGGTATTGTGTCCTTCTTCTTTCATTATAAGTCTAGACGATAACAATATCATTTAGATTTGGTACTCTCACATTACATCAATAATGTCTAAGTCTGTAAGAAAATTGAATATTAGAGAAAAAGTAAGAAATTATTAAATAACTCATATGGAAAGAAATTATTAAATAACTCATATGGAACCATTATAGGTGATTTAAGTAAAATTTATTTTGATCCTACCAAAATTAGGATATAAGTTTTCTAATATCTAGTAGGGTAGGATCAAATTTGCTACTTTCTTCACTTTTTTGTCTTATTTGCTCGATGATATTAATAATGATTCTAAAATATTTAAAATCAATTTTTTTTTCTAAAAAAATTATTTTAAAACATATATATAATAATTTAAAAATAAAACTTACATCTTAAAAAAAAAATAGTTAAGAAAATGATAGAAGATTTAAAAGTAAAAATTTACTTTTTCTCCCGACTTTTCTTTTTCTTTCTTTCTTTTTTTTAATAGAGCCCCCTTCTCAATCAACTTTCTTTTTATTTATTTTTTTAAAATAGTTCGAGTCTTGGAGACTTGTCCCCTTCTTTAAAAAAAAGTATCAAAATCAACACTATTTATGTAAAAAGTTTCAAAAATACCATATTTTGGTACTCAGTTTTCAAAACAATATTATTTTGGTAATTAATCTAATTTAAAATGACCAATTTTAGAGTTAGTAGATTTTTGGGATTCTTTTTAAAAGTTTGGGTTTTATGACAAATCGAGTGGGAAAGTCTCTAAAATGTTCGTAAGTTTTCTTTTCTTCTTTTTCCTTAAAAAGAAACATTAAGAAAAACTTTCTTTTTCCACTTTTTTTCTATCTTTCTCTAACTTCTTCTTAGCTCTCTTACCATTTTTTAAAATTTTTAGTCGAACAAGCTCTCTTGATATTTTGGAAGATTTTATATATCTTTTTTTTTAATTATAATTGTTATAGATAACCCTTTTAGTTCTTAATGTTTCTTAGGATTGTTCTAAGTGATATAGCGTTGTTTGATACATATTTAGCAAGTTCTTTTGTTTTTTCATCTCGTAAACAACTCACTACTTTCAAACTTCAAATTTTCAATCTCAAATCAATCATATACTTGTTTTATATGATTTATGGTGCTTTTACACCTATTTTAGAAAATCTTAGCTATTATTTTTTTTACATGTAATATATAATTGATTTGAAGTTTAGTATTTCAAATTTGAATAGTGCAAGATATTTACAAGATGTGTGCAAGATGTTTGCATTGACAATCAATCTTTTCTTCGATCATGAAACCACTTTTGCAAGAACTCTCTAATTCCATCAATTAAACTTGCAACATGCAAGTTTCTATTTCTTTCAAAACTGAGTTAACACTTTTCAAAGTATTTGTTGTTATCATTTAGGACCTTCTTCTTCATGAATATACTCGAGAACACCTACTAAATCCTATATTACTAAGATAACTTAGTATATTTGAATAAATGGACTATATATCTCACATGTTGAACTCAAAATCATCAAAAGTATAAGTTTAAGCACCATTAAAGTAAAACCGTTTAATCAAAGAATCCCTAAAAGACTTCTTCAAATTTCTAAAACCATGTTGCATGCAAACACACTACTCAACATCCTTAGACACGCTTAAAACACCCTTTGTGACTAAATGATCACGATTTTCCAAACAAGTGTATATTTTCAAAAAAAAAAAATTCCAGGATGCATCATTTTCTGAGTCAACAATAGCAAATGCAAGGGAAAAGATATAGTTGTTACCATATACTATTGAGGTTGCTAATAAAGTACTACCAAACTTACACTTTAGAAATGTGTCATCAACAGATATGGTAGATCTATAATACCTCTAACCCTCAATAGATGAACCAATAGCCATGAAGCAAAATTTAAAATTCTCATTTTCATTCATATCAAAATCAATGTATGTTCCTACACAAAAATATATGAAAACAATTATATTATTGGTATTGATAAATTTATCATTCTCTGTCATTTGTAGATAGACAGTGATAGTAGTCTATCACTTTTTATTAGTGATAGACAATGATGGATGACTATCACTGATAGACAGTGATAGATGACTATGTGACAATGATAGAAAATTTATATAAAAATAATTCATTTGTAGTAATACCTAGATTCATTTCCTTCAACTTCTTCAAGAACTTTGGAATCAAATTATAAAACTCAGCAACATCACGATTTGATGATTTTAATATGTGTTCTTTTACTCTCCAAGCTTTTTTATAACTAATATTAACACCAAGCTTAGTAAAGGCCTTATGAATAATTTCTTTAGGAAGAGACTGATCAGTATAGACCTAAACCTAAAATCCTCTTTCAAATAACCTCCAATTACATATAAAGAAGCTTGACTATGAGAACTTTGCAATGAATTCATAGAACAAACATGGTAAAAAAATATACTTCCTAAGCATCCAAAAATCACTCTTCTTATATTGGGATACACGAACATACCATTGACAATCATCTTGCAAACATTTCAACTCAAGTGAATTTGAATTTGATCGTGTAGTCCTTAATTAAAAGTTTTTATTTACTGCTAGTACATAAAAATATTTTGACAAAATTTCTTTACTTACAGATACATCTTTTTCTTTCAAACCACCATTAAAATCATAATCTTGTATAATGTCATCATTTGATGAAGAACTAGAAGAAGCTATACATAGTCATTTATCATTAGCTTCACTACTGCCACTAATACCACTAGAAGATGTTTCTATACTAACATGAGCAACAAGAGAATGATCCCTAACATGAGCAACTAAAGGATGCCTAGTACTTGAATCTTTAATCAAAGACAAAAACCAATGAACGTTCTTATTTTGTTTTAAATGAAACACAGTTTGAATATTGGTTGGACCAAAATCCAATAACATTGACAAATCAATAGAGGCATCCAATTGAATTTCCTTTAAGATCAAACTAACTAAACCACCCAAATCCATCATATCATCAACAAATACTCCAACAACACTATGATTCTCATAGTAATTGCACTGTGTCCATTGTCAATAACAAAAAAAAACTACTATGGGAATATTAACTTGATAGAACACTGATGTAGTATTTCTATTATATTGATATTTGAAACTCAAAGTTACAATATATAGTAAATTACAGAAAATTCTCAAACAACAAACAAAGAAACCCTCTTAATACAAAACACAAATATCAAAATACTAAAATTCAAACCAGAATTAGATCAGGATCATTTTGCTTCCCCTATCTCTCAAAGAGTATTGCAGACTCTTTATTTATTAAAAACTGACTTCCCTTTTCCATCTCCCTCTCATCAATTTAACTTTCTTTTTTTGAAATAACTATCATCTTTTAATTAGTTGTTGGTGGTTCCTCACGTGCCATATTTTTCTTTCTTCTATTATAAGTAAATAACAATGGTGATCTAACACTACTCTCCTCCTCCAAATTAATCCACTTTGTCCTCAAGGTGAAAATAAAAAAATTGCTGTTGAAAATCACTACACACTTCCCATGTAGCTTAGTATGGCAGTAACTCCTGCCAGCTGATAAAGACTTCTCAATCCTTAGTATTAGGATTCTTTCGATAACCATAGACTTCCATGGGTAATGTCATCCATTCATGCTTGTTATTTAAATAAGGCACTATTTGATGCACCTGCATTTGATCATCTACAATCTTCTTCAATTGTGATGCATGAAAAACAAGGTGAATTGCAGTCGTGGATGAAAGTTCCAATTTATAAGCTACTGTCCCAATTTTCTCAATAATTTTGTTTGGCCCAAAATATTTAGGAGATAGCTTCTCATTCCTTTTCTTCCTTAAACAAGTTTGTCTGTACAACCTGAGTTTGAGAAAAACTAGATCTCCCACTCCATACTCTACATCTCTTCTTTTCAAATCAACATACCTTTTCATCTTTTCTTGCGCAATGTTGAGGTGTTTCTTTAAGACACCCAAAACAATATCTCGGTCCTTCAACTGTTGATCTAAAGTAGAATTAGACGTTTCCATATCACCATAATAAATTAATGGTGGAGGTAGTTTTCTATATACTACTTGGAAAGGAGTCATACCAATTGAGTTGTGATATATTGTGTTGTACCAAAACTCCGTCTAATGCAGCCAATTGATCCACTCTTTCGGTCTCTCTCCATAAAAAAACATCTAGGATATGCTTCCACCTCTCTATTAACAACTTTAGTCTGACCATCTGTTTGAAGATGATAAGTTGTACTTCTATGGAGTTTGGTACGAACCAATCGAAACAACCCATTCCTGAAATGGCTAACAAATACCCTATTCTGATGTAATTACCCAACTCTTTATACTAAGCTAAGATCATTACTACTAAAATAAATTATGACTTTCTTATTAAAAATATATAAAATGACACTAACTTTTCAATAAAACTTCAAATACTCATTTATAAATCATAACAAATTATGTAGAAATGAAAGTAAAAGGTAAAATCCTAGTTCGAGCCCTATCTATCTTTTAAAGAAAAACAACATAAACGTAACTCATAAGTTCTATAAATTTAAATAAAATACTATAAGTCAAAATACTGTAAACATAAAAGGTGGAAGCAATCATAAACTCTACCCTATGACAAACCACAGTCACTTCTTGTCATTCACCAACTTTTCTCTACCTCTATCTTTGCCTGAAAAATTAAACATAGAAAGGATGAGTATAAACATTTACTCAATAGGGGACCCATTACTAGTCCCACTAAGTGTCTATTAACTTTCTATTAGGATTTTGTAAGGAAGTACCCAAAAACTATCATGCTCATGAACACACGTTATCTAGTGATCCCATAGGAACACATTTGGTCTTTGTTGAATTCGAAGGAACACCTCAGAGAATAAGACTTAAGTGACCCCGTCAAATCACACATAAAAGTTATAAAAGTTATCATGACAGACTGGTGGTCATGTCGAACACACACGGTCATAAAAAGGTGGTAATTCCGAGGAACACCCGTATGGGTACGACCTTAATCGACAAAGTTAATAGAACACCTCAGTCTTTAACATGTAGGATATCATAAATATCATAACATAGTCATATCATATCTCAACCATAACATATTAGTCATAACTGAAGGGATAAAAGCCCTATGACAGCGGAAGAATTTAAAGAACCATTACTCAAATTAATTTTAGGAATCTTAAAATACCAGTACATTGGCAAAATTTAAAATCAAAATTCTAAATAAAACACTAAGCATGCTTTTAATTTACAAGATACAAAGAACTTGCTTTCGATGACGTCTCTGAATCTACAAACTACCAAATTGAGACACCACCCATCGAAGACCTTCCTAAGGATGAGATTGGTTTGTGGGAACCAATTAGGATGAGAAAAAGTTAAGAGGTTGTTGAGAGAAACTCTTTTCTTTTTGCAGAGCAAAAACCTTGACTTTCTTTTCTTTATAAATTCGTTGAAGAAAACTATTTTCTTCTAGATAAACTCTCTTTCCTTCTTGGAATAGGAAAAAGAGTAGGAGAGAATCATGAGATTCTATTATCAAATTTACTAATTAATCAACAATTAATCAATTAGTTAATAATTAATTAAATCAAATTTAATTAATTTTTCATTCAAATCTTGTTTGAATGAATATCTTTCCTATATCTTATAGATGTATATTAATATAATTAATTAAATCATATTTAATTAATATTTCATTCAAATCTTATTTGAATGAATATCTTTGCAATA
>JBBPDI010101169.1:0-10653 GCA_037974545.1 Cucumis variabilis
TTGCACTTAGAAATAATAGTTTAGACTCAAGTGGGATGGAAACAAGGTAAGTCTTCTACTTATATGTGGCTTAAGTTCTGTGTCTGTGTATATATATATATCTATTTGCTTTCAATATCCATGCAATCATGTATTCTATAACTCCTTGGTATATTTTGTTGCTCAAACCAATTTGGTCCTTGTTCTATGATAAGATTTTGAGTCTGCATGCATTCCTCAATCGGTAACATATATTTCATATTCTTTTTTATGATGATCTTTCTACTTCCAACTTTTCCTTTATTGATGTTATCATATTCTTTAATTGATTTTTTTAGTGGTGCTTCAGTCCTACTGTGGTGGTTGATTGGTTGGTTGATAGCCTTTGTATTTAGGTTCTACTTTTTTGGCATTTTTTGGATCTTTTTTCTGTTTGGTTCCTCTACTCTTAGTTCCTTTTCTTTTTCTCCCTCTTCCTCTACTGTTGATGTATTTTGTGTTGGTTTTGATATAGTATATGTAGATCTGTTGTTGAAGATGTATGTTTTATGAAGATTTTTTTAGATGATAAGAATCTTTCTTGCTTTTCTGTAGCTAATTTTCTGACCTAGTTGGGAGTTATTTAGTTATATTTCATATCTTTTGTTATGTCATGCTCTGCGAATTCTGAAAACAATTGGTTAGACTTTTTTTTTTCTATTGCTAGAAAACCAAAAAATTTTGAGATCTGGAAACTTGTAAGAAGGTTTAGATTGTTATGCATAAACTACAATTTTGTTTCTTAACCTTTTATGTATGTATTAAAAGCAAATTGATTATAAAGAGTTTACTATTGTTGATTATTCTAGATGGGATTTTCAAGTACAATCTTCTAAAGAATGAACTTACATATAATTTGAACTTGATATATTTTGGTCATTATTGGTTCTGATATAGGATATGTAGATCTGTACATCTATTGTTAAAGATGTATGTTTTATGAAGTTTTATAGACGATAAAAATCTTTGTTGCTTTTCTATATTGAATTTGAGTTTCACATTGATAAATATAACTAAGAAATGACATGCAGGTAGCAGTTAACATTGATATTGAATCTCCTTAACCATTTCATATCACTAAGGAAATGAGAAGAAAAGCTAAGGAACTAAGGTATGGTATCAGATTTTGTTTATTGTGAAAGACTTGAAAGCTTTACACCTTTTTTTTTCACAATAAAGAAATAAAGTTAATCACTATGTCATTTTATTTCACTCGAGCCATCTTAAACTTAAAGATGTTTAGTCTAAAGGTGTCTTAATATTAAATATTTGTTGAGTTTCCTATGCTTAGGGATCAAGTAGGAAAAGAAAAGGAAAAAGAAGAAAAAACTAATTGTAGATTATTTTGTTTAAATGAAGTAAATTAGCAAGGGTTACATATAAAAAAAAATGTAGATGAAGTAAATTGAGCATTGATAATGCAATTGCCAGAAATTTTCCATTTATATGTGTGATACTAGATGCCATACTATGTCTTGTTTATCAATCCCGTTTTTTTTTCTTCTATTTCACTAAAAGCATTTTTTGCTTTCTATCTGAATTTAAGTTATTATTTCTTAAGTGTTTTCTTTCACTAAAACCAAGAGGCAGTATGTTTTCTTTCTTGCTTAGCAATATTAATTCTAGGTAAGTTGAGAACGCACATTTTAATCTTGAATTTTGTTATACTATGAAAGAGTTTCTATACTCCTCTTGGTTTCTTCAATTTGATCTTAGTAACTTTGATTTTTAGGAACAAGCGACTAGAGTTCACTGCATGGTTGGTTGAAATAAAAAAGATAAATTGATATTGGTAAACTATGACATTATCTTGTTGTTTTGTTGCAAGTAGAAAGTGTGGAGCATGAAGCCAATCGATATCGTTCCCTTCCAGAACTACACCAGCTAACTCTTAAACTTTAACCTTTACACAATAAACAAACGGAAGCTAAAACACATGGAATATCAACACAACTAGGTAAAACCTTTTCATTAATCAAACTTTATATAAGTTTATAATAACATAACTTTATTTACATAGAAACAAAACTCAACACCAACCTTCATAAAACCTAAGTTTGATACCACAAAAGACTAACTATACATAATTTTAAAATAACAAGACACATACGATATTTAAACAAAATTCTTTAGCATATAGATAACAACGATTCAAACTCTGAGGACACGATCACTACTTGAAAAGTGGAAAAAACATTTTGAAGAGTGTGAGCTAAAAGAGCCCAGTGAGTGATAGTTTTTCTAAATAACTTGTCAAAAACAATAATTCATAAATCTTTGGAAACAATAAACGATGATCAATAACGTGAAATATAAACACTTAAGAAATAATAACTTAAATCCTTGTTTTTACTGCTCGAATTCCAAGTATTTACTCTTGTAAGGTGGTAAAGATTACTCGATGTCAATTCCAAACCATCAGGGATGGACATCCCTAATCCCTGTTCTTAAGAGAAAGGCGTCCCTAGCTCCAATCCTGGAGTCAACTGTCCTTACCCTAAAATGCTTGGTGCCCCGTAATTCTGCCCAGTTAAGAGTTATTTGAGACATCTTAGTTCCAAGAAAACATTTATTAAACCATAGACTTAAAACTTCCTTAAAGAATTCTTTTGCATAAAGAGCCTTAAACACAATGATGCCTCAATAAATACATTCCTTAAATAAGCCTTTAATATTTTTCAATTAACCAAACGTGCTTAAATAAATACCTCAATAAAATCACATGATTTGGAATTATGTGAAACAACTTAAACATTTAATTCAAACCATTCATAAACAATAACTTAAGAAAATGCTTGAAATCACTTTAATAAATTCATTTTTCACTCACGGATAGAAGCTTAAGTCCTCGGTTTATAGGTTTTTCGATCTCTTCTTGACATGAAATAATGGTAAAATAATCCATTTTATTTTCCTTAACCATGACAATACCAAAAGTTCACTTAAAACTTCCAAAAATCACAAAAGAGGCCTAAAAACATCTCTTGACGCATGCTGGCTCATAGGGATGGGTGGCAGGGCGTTGGCTGCCTACGTTCAGCTATCCGCATGCTAACCTCACGCACAGGCATGCTGTGTGACTCACCTGACCGTGTGCCTGGCGTATCGCATGGTTGTGGCCATGCGTGCAAGCTATGTGTCCAACACAGGCCTTAACGTGTCACTAACCTCAAATAATTTCATCACGCACCCTTCTCGCATAACAGAACTTGACACTCAGCTAGCCTCCACCTTTTCCCAGAAACTCATTTTTTATCCATAAACATAACTCCACTTTAAGAAATAATAACTAACAATCCACAACTCTTTTAAGGAAACTTTCTTCTACAAAGTTTCTTAAAAATGAATTTAACTTGCTTACCTTAAAATTGCAACTCCTAATTTCAGAGGATGTGTTCTTTAGCCCTCTAGAACCTCACCTTGTTCATATTACTCTGAAAACTAATCTTCCTCCCTTTTTTAAACTTAAACTCAAAGCTCTCCAGCTCAAAAATGTTTGGCACCCTTAGCCTTGAATTTAGACTTAATTTA
Source organism: Cucumis variabilis (assembly GCA_037974545.1). Lineage (NCBI taxonomy): Eukaryota > Viridiplantae > Streptophyta > Magnoliopsida > Cucurbitales > Cucurbitaceae > Cucumis > Cucumis variabilis. Next base: position 3,550 of record JBBPDI010101169.1, read on the forward strand.
TGATCTTTTGAGAGTAATTTTAGCTAAAACGCATGACTGAAGTAGGAGAAAAATCCATCTGAAGTGACCTACTTATACTAAGTCTTCCATGAACCTTTATTGACATCTCCTACTTGTCAAAATTTGACTTACACATGTAAATGATACCTATAAAACACTCCATCAACTCCACCACTTCATCATCTCGCCTAACCAAAATGTCTAAGGACCCAACATTAAGCCAAAAAGCCTTGCTAACCTCCAAACGTTTCTCGTGTGCAATGCTCCTCGCCAAGCACTATGTTGCCTAGCCTTCTCGCTTAGCTTTTTAACACTTAAATAACCTCTAAGTTACAAGCTTTTCTTGCCAAACCAAGCCCCCACTCAAATTGGCTGCACAACACTAATTCAAAGGTTCTTCTAGCTTGATATCCTTCCAAAATGCCTTAGCCATTTAACCTAGCCTAAGGCCTCATACCCCTCTTTAGAGGTTATTTTCATTCCTTTACCCACCTAGATATCTCCAATTAACCTCTAAATGCCTAGCCTTTGAATTATTGACACTTAGCCAAATGTTTCTCTTTTTCCAACAACCATGACACACCTTTAATTAGACTTCTGAGTTCTTTTTTTAATCTTAACCACATTCAACTCTTATCCTTCTAAGCTCCTCAAGAGACTTAAGTTTTCCTAAGATTCAGGGTTTACAGGAGTTGAAGTTGAGAACAAGATTCAAATCCGGAGAGAAATGGATAGTGAAGAGAAGTCGATGATTGGAGTAAGAGTTGAGCAGCGTCACTGGCTGAAACTTCACAGGTGCGATGATGTCTCTTGTGTGAAGGGGAGAGTGAAAGATTTGTCTACCTTGAATGCATGAAGAAATATTTTGAAGAAAATGCACGCTTATAGAGGTTTTTCATTTTCATGAAAATCCTAATTTTCACTTATTCACTTATGTGTATTGTGATATTTCATTTTCATTAAAAAAAATCCATATTTTTTATTACATAAACCAATATGCCAACTATTTTTAAATAATTCAAATTCCCTCTCACTTAAAGTTCAAATTGAATTATACGACTTGTTTGGATTTTACTTTAAAAAAATGTCTTCCAAGAAATTCACTTTTATGTAAAATCTCTTTGAGTGAAAATTGTTTAAAATACTTCTTAAATTTATTTTAAGTGATTACGAATGATCCAACTTTTTGTAAAATGACTTATTTTTTAAATTAAACACTTGAAAATATATTTCAAACACGCCCTTAACGGGCATTGTCCATCAAGAAATATTTTGAAAATGTTATTTATTTCCTTCATAGTTCATACCCATCAAGAAAGTTTTTCAACGACCATCAAGGAAGAGTTTTTGAAAGATAATCGACAAAATTTCATTCATTGATGAGCAAAGCCCATCTAGTCAAACTATTTTAAAAAAGTCCATGATTTCTCGATGGGCAATGTTCGTCATTATATGGTATTTTTTATATGTATTGTCCATCAAGCTATTCTTTTCTTGACAGTTTTTTACTGTCAACGAACCCCCAACCAAAAAACCCATGTATTCTACCATTTTTGCATTTAAAATGACCCAACTTTTCTAACTAAGTTGAAGTCATTAATTTTAAACAACGTCCTTAATTTACACAAAATACCCATTTAAATTAAAATCAAACTCTTAAAGAAAATAAATTTTAAATTCGAATCCTGTTTAAAACAACCAAATTTTCAAAGTAAAGCTTGCAAAACATCAATTCATGAACTCAGTTAAACCTCAAAATTTTCTAAACAGTCTCAAGTACTAAAACGAAATGAGAAAAACAAAACATTTAAGCAGAAGCATTTGACGACATTTCCTATGTCAATCACGCCTCCTCCTTGCCTCTCGCCAGTCTGTCTCCCTTGTTATCTTTGCCTGAAAAAAAAAATTGAACATAAAAGGGTGAGTATAAACATACCTAGTAAGAGACCCACTACTGGTCCCATTAAGGAAAAATAAAATATTAACTTCCTAATAGAGTACCCTGCACAGTCATAGTCTTGTGATCCCGTAGGATACACATAATCAGTCTAACGCTCGAAGGATGCATAAATCAGTCTAGTGTTCTGCAAAACCACATATCAGTCTAGTGATCCCGTAGGATTCACAAAAAGGTGGTGATCCCGTAGGACACCTGCAAGGTAACTACACAATAGGAACTAATACTTTTTCCTCCAGTCCATTCTAACATCTTAACAATCATTCATAGTATAGCTAAATGAACTCATCACATAAACTCTTCACTTATCCCCTAACAATCACCTTACACTAATTTAGTCCAAGGTCAGTCAGACACATATCACTACATCAGTCAACCACTAAATCATCAAAGCATTTTCTCAGTCCACAAGAACACAACCATACTTAATAAATAGTATATTCTGTCTAAACAACAAACCACCCGTTTAAAACCTACACCATATATAAGGAACCTCTACTAGTTTCAGTCATTCAACATCCATATGTGTATGCATATATGTATATCTATAAAATCACATAAAGGCACATAACACCCAGTCTACATCAAATCCATGTATATATATAAGTTTTTCCCAGTTAACCACATCGTACAATAATCTTCAAATCTACTTTGACATACATGTGTATATATCAACATCCAACCTCGGTATAACGATTTCTCAAATAGATACATTCGTACATAAGCATCACCCATCTTGGTTCAATCAAATCAATCAACTATACATTATCCATTCTGTAACATAATAGTCAACCATCCTCAGTTCAGTCAATACAACATTTTTAATTCAGTCAATCCATCAACACATTTAAAACTACGTAAAACAATTAATTCTTTTTAACCCTTCCAACCTACGCTTAGCAGTCATGTCCTTTGTTTCATTCAAGTCCACGCTTACATTTAAAGTTTACATTTAAAACTACGTAAAACAATTAATTCAAGTTCATTTTAAACATTGAAATCAACATATAGGTCCAGTAGTAGAAATCTCTTACCTCACTTTTATACAAGTTCTTCAATCGAACTAATTCCAATAGTCCAATCCTAAGCATAAACAACATAAATCAACATTCACTAAACAATTTCATTCATTCAATTCACTCCAAGTGTGAATTTGACAACTTACCCAAGCCGATGGAAAGTCAAACTCTACCTCAACCTATTGAAAAATCAAGGATTCGCTCACCGACATCAACTTAGCACCTTCAAAGAACAACATTAGACTATTGTTTAGTTAACATTATACCTCAATGAATCTATCACGCGAAATCATCAAATTCATCGTTACAAGCTTACACTGCAACTCGATACTTCTTGTGGCAAGACGAAAATCACACTTAGCTTAGGAGAAAAATTGACGCACGCGAAAGCATAACGAAATGACAAGTGAAGGGGTGCCAAAACTGCAGCTGAAAGGCAGAAGTCGCAGCTGGAATGGAGGAAACACGTGATGGCTGTGGCCTGACGGAACCAGCGACAAGAACCCATAACTATAGGCCACTTTACGAACCAGAGGAGGTGGCGAGCGCGACGGCTGTGCTGTGAAACCGAGCGACATGTGAGCTTCACAACGACTCCACAAACCAAGGGTGGCGACGGACGAGGAGGTCTGGGCTATCAGCGACAACGTTTCATGGTTGAAGGTCAAACACGGCTAGAAACAGATGGTTGGGTTTTGTTTTCCATCGAAGAACAGAGGTGACCAGCTTCAGGTGAACGGAGAAGAGAAGAGAGACGTAGAGAGGCAGCGGAGCTGGGTAGGGTAGAAGGAAGAAGAAGAAAGTGTTGGGGGGGTGGCTGTAGCAGGGAAGAAGAAGAGAAGGGTAATTTTTTAATTTCCTTTTTCTTTTTTTTTTTTGGAATATAAATAATAAATATTAATAATAATTATTATTATTATTACCATTACCTTTCCAATTTATTTTTCCTCATTCACTTCTTTTCTTTCCGATTAATTAAATTTATCTTCCAAACCAAAAGTAATAACAATAACACCCAACAAAATTCAAAATCCTAAAAATAAAGCAATTTGATTAAAATTGATTATCTTAGAGTTCGGGGTGTTACAGCATTCATGTCCATAAAATAGGAGATCTTTCCTTGATGGTCAGGACCATCAAGATAACCATTGCATCAAGAAAAATATTTTTCTTGATGGTCTTTTGACATGGCCATCAAAAAATTAAAATTTTTGTGCATCAAGAAATGTCAAATTTGTAGTATTGAGACGCAAGATAGGATGACACAGCTTGCACGTGGCACAAGTCTACACAACCATCTTCTTTTTTCTCACTTGGCTTCCATGTCTAACTCTCATTTCTTACTTGGCTTCATTGCCTAACAACTTGGATAGGGGAAAAACTTAGAACGTAAGTCAAAGACTTAGTAAGTGATAACACACACACACACACACACACATATATATAATCTCATCACTTCACAATCACAGGATTTCATCGCATCAAACAAACCCATAACCATCACAAGGATTCTACACAATTCATATAATTGCACAATCATTTCTCATCACTGGAACTTGGGATTCTCTCCTCGCTTAGACTTATGATTCATCTCAGCCATCATCTCGCGAGTTTCTTGTGATTTTCATCATGTCTCGCTAGTTACTTGGAATATCCATCAACATTTCACAAATCATTTCTTGCCTCAAGGCCTGGGATTCTCCCCTCGCCTGGACATGGGATTCCCTCTTAACCATCATCTTGCGAGTTACCTGGGATACCCATCAATGTTCCACAATGGATCTCATCACAATACATGATCAATATCATAACAATGGTTAGCTAAACAACACATAATGGCATAACGACACAATGTCCCTCAAATCACAAGATTACATAAGGATATATAGAAACACCATTACTCAGAAGACATTTCTTACAAATGTAAGGAACATAACATAACGCTTTGACATACTCATGAAATCGTTAACAGTGAAAATTATTTTTCATATGAAAACCATTTACCGAAATACAGGTTGTGAGAATCATTCACAAATAGTCATGTGTTTAAAAGGATTATTAAATAACAATCATTTATAAGGATCATTCAAATAAACATCCATTGATAAGGATCACTCACAAACAAACATTCATTTATAAGGATCACTCACAACCATTGGAGACTTCACTTCTGCATCTTTGCTTTCAGCTTCCTTTTTGCCATTCGACTCTTGAGATTCTTTTATTGACGAATTATCAGAAGGGTAGAATCTTATTTCCCTTTTCTTTCGATTTTGATCCTATTTATAGTAATCTTCCACATCTATGGGTCATTTCCATGCTTTACACGTGTCACCATCTTATTTCGTCGCAGTCTACAGGTAACCCAAACTCATCTCGTAAGTCCAATGTCAATTACGAACACACACTCTCCTTGAGATGCCAACCTTATCTCATTGGAAAACAAAACACCTCATCGTCCAACCTCCTTCTCGAAAAGTCACAGAACATTAACTTTGCCTTAGTGAGTTATCTAATCACCTATTCAGCTTCCATCATTTCAATAGTATATTTACCTTATCACAACCATACTTAGGTGTAGGCTTTTCTCCCCATATCACTACACCCTTCGCCTAATCTTTAGCTTTTGTCACGTGCTTCTTCCTCGCCATCTAAATCTCATCGCATCACTTTATTTATTGCAATAGCACTTGGGTTTACACGCTTCTTTTTGCATCATCCTTTCTCCAATTGCATCCCTCCTTACGGGATACCTTTCTTTTATTCTTAGTCAAACTTACCTTTCTTGGCGGAGCTCTTCTTTAACAGGACTCCCTTTTTTGGTTCAGGGTCTCAAACCTCTTGCAAGTTGAGTGGAATTACATGTATCAGACCGAGACCTCGTTCCTTCCTTTCGACCTTCTTCCCTTTTCCATTTAATTTTATTTTGTCTTGATTTTGATTTTGTAGATCTAGATCTTCTAGATTTTTCTTTGTTTAGGTATGTGTTAGTGTCACACACCGAGATGTAATCTCTTATCAACATAGATTTAGAAGCCTTTTGTTTTGTCTTAAGTTTTATTAAACATTGTCTTTTCTGGTTGCATATTTACTTCTTTTTTTTTTAATTTAAATTTTACTCTATTTATAAAGATTCTGATTTTTGTTCTACAAGTCAATTCTATTTTCTTGTAGTTTCTTTAATTAATTCGTTGAGTTAACAAGTTTTCAATTTATATGTAAACTCGAATGATTTAACTTGCCAAATCATGTAAGTATTGCTTTTTATTCATATGGATGATGGCTCGATGTTTTTGTTTATATTTTTATGGATTATGTTTTTTTATAATTGTTGATCCATTCCACGATCTATTTTAATTACACTTTTTTTCATTTATTTTTCCACCACCCGTGTCTATTTACCATGAATTTGGCTTATATTTCTTGCACACCAAAGTATCCATACAACAAAAATCTTGCAATTTCTTTTGCGCTATGGATTAATGGAGACATTGGGTGAGGATATTAGGTTTAGAAAGGGCAATCTTTTAGGGGCCATTTAGTTTGTGGGTAAAGAGGGTGGGATGAAGAGATAAAAGCCCTATGGCAGCTTAAGAATTAAAGAACCATTACTCAATGTAATTTAGAATATTAAAATACTAGTTTATTGGCAAAATTAGAATCAAAATTCTAAATAAATTCTAATCATGCTTTTTTTTTATTTAAGAGATACAAAGAACTTATTTTTGTTGATATCTCTGAATCTGCAAACCACCAAATTGGGACACCATCCGTTGGAGACCTTCCTATCCTCTAGGATGAGAATGGTTTGTGGGAACCAATTGGGATGAGAAAATGTATGAAGATTTTTAGAGAAACTCTTTTCTTTTATTTTTGCAGAGAGAAAAAAGCCTTGAATTTTTTCTTAATAAATTCGTTTTTAAAGAAAACTGTTTTATTCTACATATTTATACTATCTTTCCGTCTTGGAATAGGAAAGAAAGTAGGAGAGAATTACGAGATTCTTTTTATCAAATCTACTAATTAATTAACAATTAATCAATTAGTTAATATTAATTAAATCATATTTAATTAATATTTTATTTAAATCTTATTTAAATAAACATCTCTCCAATATCTTATACATTT
>JBBPDI010101174.1:0-10653 GCA_037974545.1 Cucumis variabilis
TTTTGACAAAATCACTTTATAATAAATAAAACTAACAACTCATAGGCTCAATCTTCTCAGGCCCTACAATCTGGGAAAGCCAATCCAAAAGATCAAAAGTCTATGAGTCAGATTTTGCAATCGAAACAACATAGTGGGCCAAGTTGTGTAGCAGATACCAAATGGAGAAAGGACAAAGTTCTTTGAATGGAACTTATTTAGCACAATCCACCATTTGATTCAACCGAAAACCCTTCCACTTGTCTTCAAGCATCAATCCCTCCACAAGGGTCAAAACCTAGCCTGCCTCCACACTCAGACACCCTAATTTGTTATGAAATTGTCAAATAAAGAAAACAAAAATGTAAAGCAATAGAAACACTAGTTAATTACGAAGATTTATGTGGTTCACTAATAATGTGTTAGCTACGTTTCATGTGCAAAGGAAGAACATTTGATTATTAGAGAATAATTCAATATAACACCTCTAGGATTAGAGAGTTTATATAGTGTAATTCACTAAATTTCTAGGTTTAAAATCATAAGCACTACAAGAAATTGGGACTTTGCCGAGGTAGTTGTGTGTCGCAAAAAAGCCATTGTGCGTCCAAAAGGCTCACTGACACAGAGTCGCACGAACATAGTAAATGATGCATTGTAAGAGCAATGATGACGCAGAAACGAGACGACGTTGGCCTAGAACTTTGGCCAACGCATGATTTTCCGACAAGGTCAACACGTCGGCAATGTCTTAATGTCGCCGTTGCGTTAGAGCGTCGACAAAGGGTGTTTGCCGACATCGGGACAACACGTTGGCAATACCCTAATCCTAACGTCAGGTAGGCCCAACGCGATGTCAGCATAACTTTGTACGAAGAAAAGAAAAGAAAGAGTATGATAAGACTATAAAAGAGTTTAGGTGCAAGAATTTCCTTCGACTGCGTTTGAGGACCTCGAATTCAAGAGTAGGGACATGAGCAAAATCTGCAAAGAGAAAAGTTGAACATTATTACAAGTTGCATAACAAAAATATGAGGTTGCTTCAAAGAGAAACGACCCTTGCTCTGGTGGTTCCGGAAAATTGATTGGAAAAAGAGGAGCAAAAAATGATGAGACCGATAACAAAGCAAGTAAGTCAAAGAAAGTTCCCACTTGCATAGACATATGGGACCACTAGAACAAGTGGGGAACATTTTATGGCTTACTTGCTTAGTTATTGGTCTCATCATTTTCTACTCCAATCAACTTTCTGGAACACCAGAGCAAGGGTCGTTTCTCTTTGAAGCAACCTCATATTTTTTCAACGCAGCTCGTAATAATGTTCAACTTTCCTCTTTGCAGATTCTGCTCATGTTCCTACTTGATCCTCAAACGCAATCAAAGGAAATTCTTGCACCTAAGCTCTTCTACAGTCTTCTCATACTCTTCCGTTTCTTTTTTCACTGCTTCAATAGCAGATTGTAATTCTAAAATATAAAAAAAATTTATATCAAACACACATATAATCAACAATCAATACACACAATATAAATACAATAACATGAATCTATGCATACATCAAGCGCTCTTCATCCATGGATTCCAACAGTAACTACAAGAACAACATGGTAAAACCTTACTTTTATTTTAGTTAAAGTTTCCATTGATTTTAACAAGGACAACCGAACGCTTATTTTCTTCAAATTTATACACATACAACAATAATTTACGCATACAAACTCATACAATTTTTATATAAATAACACATACATACACTACACATACAATCTAAAATTCAAATAACACATAAGATCAATATACCCATTACACATACGTGTAATTTCATCAAATTCATTAATTCAACCATCTACCATAAATATACATACAATAACAATTTAAATCGTCATACAATACACAATCTACACATAAAATACCCAACATCCATACAATATACAATCTACACATACAATACACAATTTATAATTTACAATTTACAATTTACATACATTAATACACATACAATATTCTGTTACAATATACATACAAGATACAACATTTTTAGCTGTAGAGACGACGAACTAAGGCAACGAGGATAGAAGATTGGTGGTTGACAATGATGGCAACAAACAGTGATGGCGACGGCTCTCCGTCTCTCTTTCGTCTTCCTCTCTTATTTCTTTTTTGTTTTTGTTCTATGTTCTGTGAGGACGGAAAATGTCACGAGAATCAACTTCTCATGACACAAAAAGTGGCCACATCATTAGAAGCTAACCCAATGCCGACGTGGTCACTTATGGCGTCAGCATTACTTTCTCCAAGTCAATCAAATCGTCAAACTTTTTGCGACGTCAATGACCAGTATGTTGTCAACAACTAGTACCTTCTCCAAGTCAATCATTACCTTCTCATGATGCAAAAATTGACCAATACGTTGTCAACGACCAGTACGCCGACGTTGTTGACGTAGACGTCGCAGGAGATTTGCCTTTTTAATAATATTGTAGGAATTTTTCGACGTCGTCCTTTATGACTTCACCATTATCCCACTTTTTTGGTGACGTTGTCTCCTGACATCGGTATTGAGGACCAATGCCGACATCTTCCTCGTCATGTTAGAAAAAACCCTTTTTTACGTTATCTCCTGACATCGGTATTGAGGACCAATGACTTTTGCATCGGCAAAATCCTAATTTTTTGTAGTGAAATAATATAAATATATCAAATATGTAAATAATTTAATTAGGTTTACATATTCAAGGCATTCCCACAAGTAATAGAAAGATACCATATTTGGTCGTTGAAAGTGGAAAATCAAGGATTAAAAGCATTCCATAAAAAAAAAATTATATTGCACAAAGAAAAAGACTAATATAAAATAATATTCATACAATACAATTGAAAAAAAATAGACAACAAAAGTCTTACCCTGCAATAATAATAAGTGTTTTTAAGTGTTTAATATATCTATTTTCCTGATAGGATAAATAGTCTAAAAAAAATAGGACACAATTAACTAGGTGATTAAAGCTAATGTTTAGGTTAATAACTGAAGTAACAACATGAGTAACAGTATGAAAAGACAGAAGAGAACACAGCACGCTGGTAACTCAGTTCGGTGTAATCACACCTACATCTACAATTGGAGGTCCTTTAGTTGATTGAAAAGATAATTTATTAAGATTCAAGAGGATCACAAGTACATAATTTATCACAAATCAATTATCTTGAATTACACAACTTTTACAAGATAAACGCTTATGGTCCCCCTAAACAACTTATGTACGAATAAGGGACTCGATCTAGGCTCCTCCTAGATCCTATGCTGCATGTTTCACCCTTGTGTCTCAATGTCTAGCTTCTCCCTGTGAGAGACTCCTCAGAACAACCTTCAATGTTAGAAACCCCTAACTTGCACAAATCTTCTCAACCAAGTGACTCATAATGCTAGTAAGAAGTGTTCAACACCACAAATCACACAAACTGAGTACTTTATAAAAGACTTTCTCAATATAAAATATGTTCAACGAACTCCACTTCTGTGTTCCACATAAATATATATACCACACGAGCCACAGATCCATAAGCAATTTTAGGTCAAAACCAACTTAACAACCAAACCCAACTTCTTATATTTATTAATAAATATTAACCATATATTTATTTAATAAATATTAATCAACTTTTGAGAATATATAGTAACAACCAAATCCAACTTCTTATGTTTATTAATAAATATTAACCATATATTTATTTAATAAATATTAATCAACTTCTGAGAATATATAGTAACAACCAAATTCAACTTTTTATGTTTATTAATAAATATTAACCATATATTTATTTAATAAATATTAACCAACTTCTCAGAATATATCTTCTTATGATTATTAATAAATATTAAACATAAGAATTTGATTTGTTAATAAATAAAAAGATTTGATGGTCCAATTTTGCTTTTAATAAAATAAGCCAACCAAAATCTGTAACATAGTCATATGATACAATTGACTCATGCATCATCTATAGCTCTTCGTGAACAACAATCATGATATTTGATAGTATAAAATTTTATTTCAAATCAATTGAAAATGAGAGGAAAAATTTATCTATCTTATAAAGAATATCGATTCTCTTTGTTTTTTTAATGTAAGATTCTTGATACGTAAACAACGGTATTTTTACCATTGAAGTTGTATGATCAAATTTCTACAGGTTCTTTTCATGGAATCCTCCCCCATTTAAAAAAAAGTAATAAATTAATTGTAATTTTGACCGTGAGTCATCACATCATGCACATATTTACTTTTCACAAACATTTATAGATTTTTTTTTTCTTTTTAGAACAATACAAAAACTTTGTTGGGGCTTATTAAAATAAAGAAAAGAAAAGGGTCAATCCTTCATAAATGCCAAAAGATGATTAGTTTTCTTTAGATTTTGTTTGGTCTAATAAATTATATTAGCGACTTTCTTTTTTGACAAGGAAAAAGCGTTTTCAAATAATAATTTGACAGTACAAAGATTCTCTTCTCCATGTGTGTGTGCATGAGTTTACTTCTAAAAAATATTTATGTATATAGTGGAATCTATAGCCAACCAATAAGCCCATTGTTGGCTCAATTAACATATAATTAACGATTTTTTTTCTCATTAAATAAGATCTTAAACAATATTACTACTTATGCTTTATAATTTGATTGGCCAATTTTGGATTCTTTTTGAAGGGTTGAATCTTATCTTTAAGATTCTTTATTTGGTTTTTGTCAAAGCTTAATTTCACTGGAATACATGAGTCACTCCATCAATGGAACTACCATCAATCAAAATGTAAGTGCTAGGATCACAATAATTGTTTTTAAAATATGCTTAGTTAATTTAATATCTATAATTTTATTGAATTTTTCTTTGTTCTATAAATTAATAAGAGAGATACACACCTTATATGGAAACCTTATCATCTCAATTAATATCAACTAGTTGAGTGTTTTTGTTGAGTTTAATATCATCTCGTGCATATAGTTTTGGATGAACAATAATGTTAAATTTGTCCATGTTAAAATTAGATTCTAATTAATTATATGATAATGACCATTCTGAATTTCACTCAATTAAGACTTATCTTTATATCATATACGACTTTATAGTTAATAGCTCTATTTTAATCATATTATTTAAGACTAGATTTGAAGAAAAGTTCAAATGAATAAACATTTTTAGTAGTGGATCAAAATGTTTTATCTTTTGAGGTAGATATTATTGTGATATTTTAATCACATTGGTACCTAGACGGATTTTAACATTTTATCACACCATTAATTAAGAGATTGTTGCATGACTAATTTGTTATTAGTAACCCTGAGAAAAATATTTAAATGAAGTTATTTGGGTGCATTGTTACTCTTTTTTTGTTTTTGAAATTACATATAATCATGATATATAATTTCCATCAATTATATGTTTTCATGTTTTTAAAGGTTCAATATTACAATTAATGGAATACTCCCCCAATCTTTCCATTTTCAAATTACAATTAATGGAATACTCCCCCAATGAAAACAAATTGACCACATTTAACATTAAAGGAAATTAAATTAGAAGACCTTAAAAAAAATAAACTTGTAAATTAGACCTAGATCTAAAACATTGAAGAAGGCAAAATTCAAAAATAAATATTGGAAGTGACAATTTTTTTTAGATTTTATATAGTGGACATAATGTGATGATATAACTAAAGAAATGGAAATCAAGAAAATAAGAGAAGAACACATTGCAATAATGAAAAGATATACCTGATCTAGAGCCAAAAGCTTTGATACCAAATGATAAGAAACCCTTAGGCATTAGATCTAAGAACCATGTTAAACAACAAGACTCAAAGAACATAACCCCAACAGTCCCAAAACCAATTTGATTTCAACCTTCAAGATAGGCTAGATTGAGTTACTTAGGTGATCTAAGAAACCAAGAATCGAACAAAGTTAGAAACTCCCATCGACCCTCAATCTTCAAAGCACTCCACAAGCAAGACAGATCAATCTTCACTTGGATGCTCCAAATATTCGTGCATTCTATCACAAGAACACACAAGAACAAAATTCTACATTCTATAATTTTCAAATTTCATTCATCTAATTTCTTCTTTATTAAATATGGAAATTACAATCCTATTTATACCAATTAAATTGTAAAATGAAAGGTCAAAACATTTAATTTTATGTCATTTCAACTACCATAATAAATGAAAACATTGAATACATAATTCCTTTTAATTTTATGACTTTTGAGATGTCCAAGTAACTCTTCAACTTTCAAGCATTGCATCTCTTCAACTTCTTCATTATATAGCCTTGTAGAGATTCTATCCTAATTAATGAAAGTATCAAAAGTCAAAATAAAACATTAATTATGTTTTCTATCTTCCAACAACTAATTTCCAACCACCATCTTTAATTCTAAGCTATTAATAGTGGTTACTCTAACTTGTCAAATTAAAACAATTGTAAGTACAATAAAAATGTGATATTAACTAAATCATGAGATCTTCAAAGTGTTGGGTTCAAGGAAGTTGAATGCTTATTCCATTGTCCGCTTCAACCAAGAAAACATTGATATTCAATACCCCAAATGGTCCCTCATCTTTTGTACTAACATGTGGCATATGAAATTGAGGATGAACCGACCCTATCCATTCTTGTACATGAAGAATGAATGATTGGTTAATCTTTGTTCCCTTCAATCTTGTAATTGGTTCATATGGAATATCATAATTCTTATCAGATCGGGAAGAGGATTTTATCAATCATTAACAGAATAGCCACAAACCAAATCAATTAGGTTTGTTGGAGCTAGTTAATGTCAGATCGTTAGAGCCCATAACCTATAGATTGATTAGGTTCCCCTGCTAGCTCATATGTAATAAACTTAGAATAGTATGATTGAATTATTCGAATTGTTTAAAATGTCCGATATAGTTGTCAGTTATCAGATCAGAGATAAAGCTTTATGTTTAAATATGATTTAAGTATAAAAAAATATAAATATAGATTCATACTCAGAAGCTCAGAAATGATGAAAATAGTTAAACTTGAAAAAGGTCAAAATGTTGACTTTTGACTTTGAAAAGTCAAACTTTGACCGACTATATATTCAAATGTCATTTGAATTTTGGAAAAATGAATGCGAATTCATGCTCGATAGGTCAAAATTAGACAAGACGGATAAAATGGTAAAAGGTCAAAATGTTGACTTTTGATTTAAAATAGTCAAAGTTCGACTTTGACTTGAATGGTCAAATGACCATTTTTCCTTTGACTAAAGTTGGTGAAAAAATTCAACATTTTGTTAGATAATCTCACTAACTCATAGTGGGATATATGGTTGCATAAGAGGAAACCAAGGGCTAAAGGAGCATTTCGGGAGAATGAGTGATTTATGATAGGATTAGTGTTATGACAATCCTAGAATTATAATAGTGCTATTGTTATGATAGTATTCGTTTGGGGAAAGGGTTATAATAGGTAGTGTTATGATAGTATGCGTTTGGGGAAGATTTATGATAGGTATTGTTTTTTAAAGTATGCGTTTGGGGGAAGGATTATGATAATAATGTTATGATAGTATGCACTTAGGAAAAATATTATGATAGTAGCGTTATGATAGTATGCGTTTGAGGGAAGGATTATGATAGTAGTGTTATTATAGTATTTGTTTGGGAGAAGGATTATGATAGTAATATTATGATATTTTTGTTAAAAAAATTATAATGTAGATCCAATACAAAAATTTCATATATTTATTTTATTAAATCATCTTACTTTTCTTAAAATCATTTGCCTTAATTTTCTTAATTACAACGTTCATTCCATAAATTTGTTATTAAATCATTATGTTTCAGTCCTTTTTTACTGGCATACACATGTAACTCGTAAACATGTAAAACAATGCAAATAAACATGTGTAATATTAATTTTCAAAAACATAATTTCATTCATATAATCAACCGTTCAGCCAACAGTTTTGCACAATATATATTAAAATTATGAAAAATACAGTGAAGTAGATGAAGCCAGAAAGACTAAACAAACAAAGGAATTGAACAAGCAATCAAGCGTTATCTTCTAGAATGACCGTATAGTAGTCCAATTTAAGCTCCTCGAGTACCTTGAGGAATGCTTTCATGTTGTCAACACAGCGCATCAGTATTACAAGATTTTTGTACATTGTATATTACAAAAATCAACAACGACTTAATGTAGTACCGCACCCTGTCGTATCTACTCAGTTCAGGGATTCTCTACAACTGTTTAATGACTACTCCACAGGTTGCGCTTGCATCTTGGCGTTATAAATGTGGCCATTCTGCAATGGCCTTCAGCTGTTCATTCCCATATTCCATTGTATTGTGAATGATTTCTACAGTTTCTATAGTCTAGCCTCCCTGCTTCCTCTATAATCCACTTTAACCAGTCCTACATTCACTTGAGCGACCAGGTACTGTACCCATGATGTCGTCGAGCAACATGTCAAGTCCCTGACTATACAGGGATCTCCATATTGTTTCCATCGTTAGTGGAAAATACCTCGTACCTGTCCAACACATTCGACCCCACGTTAGCGAATGTCTTTGCACGCGCTCTCGTAGCATGATCTTTCCCAAGCACATAGCACAGATCGTCTTACAAGAAAAAAGGCTTGTTCAGGAGGCCTTTCGCTGTGGGATGGTTCTGTGGAAAGGTCTAAATAAATTGTCAGTTTCATTTTGTATTACAAGTGAATAATGGTTTACATAAAAGAAGATGCTTACCTTCACCTAACTTAAACAATTCCTTCTTAGCGATCATGCACTTCACCTCGTCGTTCCAACCAAACCCATTGCATGATGAGCCCCACATTTCTGATATGGCCTGGAACGTTCTTTTTAAGGCCTTGATCTGATAGTCAATAGTCGGGGTCCTCAGATGTTACATCATGGCAGCTTCTCTCCCATCATTCCCTGTAGTTGTGCTAAGTAACCGAGTCTGAGTGTCCCGTTATCCAACTTCCACTCACCAGCGGACACCAACTCAACCAAGCACTCTATCAAGGTGGACTCCTCCTCTTTTGTTCACAAATGTTTAGGAGCTTGTGATGAACTTGCCATACTAGCTAGAAAATAAACATAAACATGTTAATCAAATCAATTATAGAAAACATAAATACAGCATAATACATTATGCTTCAAGTGATTTGTCATTGTTCCATTTATTTCGTAGGTACACAGTACATTAAAAAAAATATTAAAAGGTACGAAGTAAACAAGTAAATGACAATATTAACAAATAAACGAAATTTGATACTACTGCTACACTAGGGGTACTACTGATTACGCAACCCCATTAACTGAACATTTCTTTAACTAGAACATCCCTTCACTGACTCCATTCGTTGGAGGTCTCAATGTAATGGATGTCGTTACCTACAGTTGTTACATAAGTCGTGTCACCTTCATTGATATCCTTGAAAACGATATTTATTTATTTGAATTTCTTATACGACAAAAGTTTCACCAAAATCTAGTATCATATAATAAACTTATATTATTTGTGGCACACTATTTTGAGATTTGATTAGAGTGAAAATTAAGATTAAAAACAGGCCATACTATTGCAATTTAGCTGTCAATGTATTTATTTTCTTCCAACTTTTTTTCTTTGAAAAAAAAACTTCCGAAAATATTTCAATTTCACATCCTACAAATTTGAGTTGATCTCATCATAAAGATAAGATCGTGAACAACCAACACAATAATAATATTAATATTAATGTGATTCCTTTAAAAAAAAGTAATTATAATGGATGGCTAATTTACAATAATAATTAAGAATATAACAATATTTTTAAAAAATTGCAAATATAGCAAAACTATCGCTGATAGACATGTATCACTGATAGACTCATATGGATCTATCAATGATAGACCAATATTTGTAACATGGTCTATCACTGATAAACTTATATCATTGATAGAATTTGTAAAATTTTGCTATATTTGCAATTTTTTTTTAAAATGTTGCTACATACTTAATTATTTTGAATCTAATTGCTAAATTTGCAACTATCCCAAAAAAAATTACTACTAATTTGACTCATTTATCATAAAGATAGTTTGGCTCGTATAAAATAATTCATATAAAATAACTATAATGTGTATAACAACTTTAGGAGTAATAATCAAGTGTATCAACATTTAAAAAATATGTAAATATGATAGTCTATAAACGATAGACTTATATTGTTGAGTCTATCGTTGATAAACTCTTGCAGTTTATCACTGATAGGCCAATATTTGAATATAATCTATCAATGATAGCCTTGTTATCATTGATGAATTCCGATAAATTTTATTATATTTGCAACTTTTTGAAGTTAATATTTTGCATCTAATTGTTATATTTGCAACTATTACAAAATAATAAAATAAGAAAAAAATAATAACAAGATATTTTCCATATTACCGAGAGCATATAGATAGACAAAAAACAGAAAGTGCAAAGTAATAAAAACGAGCAAGAGAATTTATTGAACGAAAAGACATAGTAGTCTATTACCAATAAATTTCTTTTTTTTTTTTCTTTCCTCGTCATCAAAGGTAAATATATAACAAACTTGTAATTAGTTAATAATGGTGTTTTGGATCTGGTCCACCCGGTACAATTC
>JBBPDI010101182.1:0-10652 GCA_037974545.1 Cucumis variabilis
ATGATGAAGAAAAGAAGAAATATAGCGACTCGCAAGAAGAATGTGTGCAAGCACTTAAGCGATAAGAAGTTTCCTAGCGATTAACATCATTAGGCGAGATGACTCCTCATCACGCAAGGAGATTCGTTAAAAGACAAGAATGGAAGTTGAAGTGATGTGACATAACAAGGTTTCATTTGGCACTGACAAGTGCATATGATAAAGAATAGAACCTTTCCACCCAAATAAACCTATAAATACCTCCAACTCTACCATGTAAAGGAAAGAGGCTCCGAGAGGTCTATCTCTCTAAGAGCCAGCGAAAGGGAATAGTCCTTCCCCTTTTGTAGAAGTTATTGTCATCTTCACCTCTTCTCTAGTCAACTTCTGAGTGAGAGCTTAAAGAGAGAAACTCACCAACCATTTCCCTAACTATTCATCTTGTTGACGTGTTATAAGCAGTTTAAGTATGTGATAACTACTTGATAAGAGATCTTCACTTATAAGGTTCATCATGTTTAGTCTGAACTACATTTTATCGTTTGATTCTCTTTGAGAGAAGGAATCATGTGACGTTTGCCTTCTATTCAAGAGAATAAGTAGCAAAGAATACGCAAAGCATGCGTGGAAAAGGACTGATGACAAGTCCAATTCTGTCGTTTGGCCTCCATCATTTGTGTCCCAAAAGGAGAACAAGTGTGGTATTCAGACACCAAAAGGCTAACCACCTTAAATAGAGAGACAATATGATTCTTACAAGTAAGGAAACGTAAATAGCTACAACATAATTATCTTTATCATTTGTATCTCAAAGGGTGAACAAGTGTGGTGTTTAGGCGCCAAAAGGTTGCTCACCTTAATTAGAAGATGGTTATGTAATATCTATTACATCAAGAACCGCCACATGGCTTTATTGCCTACAACGCAGAAAACTTCCTGTATATTTCTTTAATACAAGTTAGTTCACTTTTCATAATCACGTCGTTCTATGCCACCTTCTACAGAATATCTACTGTACATACTTGGATTAATATACATTCAGATTATATTGTACTAATTTTTATACCGCCTAAAATAACAAACAAACAGTATAGCTAAGCTTGATAGAAATTTCCTGTATTCGACCCTAGCTTACCCAGGAAACCTTTCATGCCTTACGATTGGACGATAGAGAGGAAATTTTGTACTACATGCATAACATTAGGAAATCAGTAATGCGTAAGTAGAACATGCATCTTTTATCGCATCATCCTATCTCAGCCACCTATTAAGTCGCTCAATTAGAGCTTAGTATGACATATCTTTGAAGCATTGTTTGTAAACAAGTCATGGATTTGACTGACTAGTGGGGATCTCAATTTCCTTTCTGAGATGTCTCATGTAATATGTTTTTCAAAGAACTTGGTTTGTGGGTAGGATTATGGAATGAGCAAGTCAGTCACATACTAAAAGTAAGTTTGATAAACTTTAAGGCACAATTAGACTCTTCACTCACACTCTCCTCTGAAGATAGCTAACGAAAAAGAAGGGTTAATTTTCATAGAAAGTCACATCCATAGTGATAAAGTATTTTCTAGACGATGAATTAAAATATTTATAACCGCGCTGATGAAGGGAATTCCCAACAAACACACAAGTCTGAGCATGTTTGGTATGATTAGGACCGAAATTATGGATATATGTAGTACACCCAAACACAAGAAGGGAAACCTCATAATTAAACGAGTAGAAGGATAGGACTCCTTATGACAATCTAAGGGAGTCTGAAGGTGAAGGATACGAGAATCTCCCTACAGGTATGAAGGAAGAAAAATGGATAGCATAAGAGAATGGGCTACTTCTAGAAGATGACATTTTTTGCTAAGGAGTGTAGGCACACGAGCTTTAGTGAATAATCCTCTTGGAGGCTAAGAACTCACTAAGGTTATGGCTTTAGAATTCTAGACTATTATCACTCTGAAGAATTGCAATTTTTGTATGGAATTGATGGTATGATAGAAGTTTTAGAAAATAGAGGAAACTCCAGATTTATCGATGATAAGGTAGACCCAGGTAAGATGAGTATGATTATCAATGAAAGTTATAAACCTTTGTTTCCGAGATGAGTTATTGACCATGGATGGACCCCAAACGTCACTATGGATAAGAGTGAATGGTTGTGTGGATTTATATGGTTGTGAAAAAAAGAAAGCCAATGTTGTTTTGTCAGAATATACACATCACAAGATAGAGAGAATACATTAATTTTAGAAAAGAGATGGGAAAAAAATGTTTCGTATAAGTAAGGTTTGAGTGACCCAACCGAAAATGCCTCAGCATACAGTTATGGACAAAAATGCTAAACTAGGAAGAAAGTAAACTAGTCCTAGAGATACTATTACTAGAGATTTCATCATCAAGGATGTAAAGTCTCCTACTATGTTGGACAATGCCAATCGTCCTCCCTAAGCTCAAGTCCTAAAAATAAATAGATTCAGATAAGAAACTAGTTGTATAGTGCAATTTACAGGTGATCTTACTAATAGATAACAAATTGTAAGAAAGCTTAGTGATGTTTCAATTTATGTACCAATCATTCGTGGATGTATCATGTTAGGCTTTAAGTGAGCAACTTAATGGGTGACTAGACTACGAAGATGCAATAAAAGTGAATGTCCTATTTATGCGTTACTAATTTCTAATGATATGCACGTAGTATAAGTTTTTCTCTCTATCGCCCAAGTGTAAGCGAAGAAAGAGGTTTCCTGGTAAGTCCAGGGTCAAACTCAAAGAATTAACAATCCTATTGAATTTATCGTGCATCTAATTTTATGTGGTATGCTTTATACAATATTAATTATGCACAATATTTTTATCCTAATTATATACACTCAGGTGCAATTATCAGTGCAAGATGATCATGGTGATGGAGTGTATGGAAATGTGAACTCATGTCAATATTTAATTAACTAATCACATTGTATTGTGCATTAGCATTTTGAGACAATACAAAGTATTTATTAATTTCAGTGTCCTCTCGGCGTCTTCGCCATACTTGCTCATCTCTTAGAATTCAAATACTTAAACTTAAGCTATGGTTTGTATCTAATCACTTTGTATGCATCTCAAGTAATTTTTCCTAATTCAAGGTGAGCATTACTTTCGGGGCTTTTGCTACACACGTTAATATTTTTGCAACTTATGCGAATGATGAATTCGATGATGAGAGTGTATTGCTACAATCTATTCTATTGCTACAATCTATTCATCTCTCGCTTAGTTATCTATGGGTTCTCACTTGTCAGGTGATTACTGTCAATGTGATCATTTTTTCTCTTGAAGAAACAAGGCTCGATTTCTGCGTTTAGCTAAACAAGACATACATCTAGATTCTCTTAATATCAATAGCACATTACATTGTTCAAAAACTAATTAAATGCATTGAAAATGGATAGCAATAGAGAAATGGGAGAATTGTAGAAGAAATGCATTAATATTATAAACATAACTTTGGCCATGTAATACATATTACAACTTAATACAAGAAAAATACCAAATGAAATACATATAAATGAATCAAGCCTCAGAGTATGATTTCTCATACTCTTCGACTCTAATTTTTTATTGTTGTTATAATGTGAAATGGTAGGTAGGAACTATCTCTTTCTTGTTCTAAACTCTCACCTAAAACTTAAGACAAAGAGGATGAAATGAAGAGTGAACTTGCTCTCCGGGATCCAATTTCTCACACTTTCTTCTGAAGTAGATGCCTCAATTTATAGGCAGAGAGTGATGTTAACAGAACATCACACGCCTCATAAATGCTTCTGATAAAGTTGTATCAAAACCGCAAACACGTCGTTTTGTCCTTTTTATGAGATTCGCGCCAACCAAATTTGTTTACTAGTGCTTCAGATCACCTAGCTTGTTGTGATCGTCTCCTTGTTGGTTAAATAATTCTCCTCGCCTGACGCTCTATCACCAAGCTTTACCTCTTTTTGCCTAATATTCTACGATAAGACTATAAAAGGCAATAAAACAAGAATAAAGTTCTTTTATAGTTTGTGATACACAAGTTAATCAATTCTTCTAATTTTCTCGTATTTTCTTCCAATCTTATGTGATAAGGCTTCATTATTTTACATAAAAAAACTACAATAACTTGTAGTTCTACAAGTTATCACATAGGCACATGCAAAACACTATGGAGATAGAGAACCTCAAAGAGAACTATTTGCTCTGTGCCAGCAATCGGAACTAAAGAGCCATTGCCTATCCAAAATTTCTCATTACCGGCACAAGGGTATAAGAGACAAGCTGCTTCGAAGAACTTATTAAGTGATATTTAGCCCTCGAGTCTAAAATCCAAGAATTCTTCCCATCAACACTAATAAGGCCAAAGGACTGAAGCATACATGACTAAGCAATGGTTGAAGGGATAAAAGTCCTAGGCAGACGAAAGATTTTACAGAACCATTCCGCAATTTAATTTGGGAATCCCAAAATATCAATACATTGACAAAATAATATATAAACTAATTTTCTTATTATAACTTAAAGGCTAAGCATGCTTTTAAATTAAAAGATACAGAAAATGTAAAACATGCATGGTTTGATGACTCTAAATTAAAACACTCCAAATTGGGACACCACTTGTCAAAGATCTTCTTATCCTCTGGGATGAGATTGGTTTGTGGGAACCAATTGCGATGGAAAAATGTTTAGAGAGAAACTATTATTGTTTTTGGAGAAAGCAAAAGCATTGGCATGATTTTATTAAAAAAAAACTATTTTTCTTTTACATATTTATAACTCCCTTTCCATGAGGGAGTAGGAGAGAATCATGAGATTCTATTATTTAAAAATAGAAAATTAATAGAAAATTTAAATCTACTAATTAATTAATTAATCAATTAATAATTAATTAAATCAAATTTAATTAATATTTCATTTAAATCATATTTAATTAATATCTCTCCAATATCTTATAGTTTTAAATTAATTAATTTAAATTAAATTAAACTAAACTATTAATTAATTCTCCAATAGATTAGGGATAGGATTGATTATAACGGTACAAAAGTTAACCACTATGATTCTAAGTTTAAAAGTGTGTTTGGTTTAATTTTAAAAGTGTTTTATTTAGAAAATGAGTCATTTTGAAAAAAAAATTGGAGTATTTTCTACCACTTAAAATAATTTTTGTAGTACTCTCAAAATTTATTTTAAAACATTCTTTTTATAAAAAATGAAGTGTTTGACTAAACCTTTGTCATACTTTATGGTCTAGTTCTATTTATTTTCTCTAGCAGGAGCAAAATGGTCGTCGATATGGTGGCTTTCTAAGTAATATTTATGGTAAGAATGAATTTTGAAATTTCATGATATTGTTATGATGATAATGTCAATATAACATGGCAGCACACTTTTGGAATGATCATGGGACAATACAAGTGTAAATCAACTAGCATAAGTTTGCACTAACCATCTCATGATTATTATAGGTACAATATATATATACCTCATAACTTGTAGAAGTGCAAGTTATTATGGCCTCTTAGATAGAATAATGCGACTAAAATACATAGAAAGTGTATCAAAACGTTACTTATGTTGTAAATGCATAAATATTTAGAAAAATGCACTTTACATAAGCACCTGTTTCACTCTGTTTTAGTGTCTTAACGTAGGCTAAAGAATAAAAGAATAAGATAGCGAATCATAGAGGAACTCTTACAAAGACTAGGCTAAAAGACAAAAGTTGTAGATGAAGTGATGAGACTTGACGACAAAGACAGCTTTAGGCGCTGACATGCTCAGAAGATTAGATTTCCTACCTAAATCTGCCTATAAAAGGGAACTTCATCCTTACCAAGAAAAAGAATGACATTTGAATGGACCGTCATTCGTACACTTAAAGAGGTGGTGGCAAGGAATAGCCTTTCCACCATTTATAAAGCACTTCTTCATCTTCTCTAGTCAGTCTGCAGAGTGAAAGCTTGTATGTTAAGTGAAGAAGACCCCATTCCCCTATCTTCCCCTAACTTGTAACACCATTTTTATTCTTTCCATTTTTATATTTCTTACATTGTATATGTGAATTGTACAGTGGCCGAAAGGCCTACACTCTTTGATACAATATATATTTATACATTTTTCAATCCATCCATGTCTCTACTATTAATTTATCCTTGTGTTATTCATAGTTTAGGTTTATGATAAGTTTTTTATAAAAACTTTTGCTTATAATTCTTATCACACTAGTTGAGCTATTTTCATCACTTGGCCAGTGTATATCGCCAACTACCAGTGAGGGCAACTAGCAAGGATAGGGTTAACACGCGCAAGGAGGAGTTTGGAGACAAACTCCACCTTGGCAAGATAACTTCCATCATTTGTGTCTCGATAGGAGAATAAGTGTTGGCATTAGGAGTCGAGAGGTTGTCACCCTTAAACGTGATGCTCTATAATTCTTATAAGTAAATTCTTTTATATATACCTTGTTTAGCAAGGTTTAGTCATTTGGATCTCTGGAAAAGACCCAAGTGTGGCATTTAAAGACTCCGAGAGGAGCTCACCTTAATCGTAAACTAGTTAAGTCATACTGCATCAAGGCTTTCACATGCTTCACTAGCCTGGTAGCACTAGACATTCCTCCACCCCATTCTTTAATACAAGTTATTAGTTCATTCTTGTACCTCACTCTCACAACCACCTTCATTAAATTATCTTTATAGTGTTCTCTAGTGTACGTAAGTAGATATAGATTTCACCTACACTCTTCCATACTATATAGTTATTCTTTTATACCGTCTAATTGATAAGTACACTCTAGAACTATGTTTTGATATCAATTCCCTGTTTTGATCCTGGATCATCTATGAAAACCTATTGTTTTGCTTACACTTGAGCAAGCAATAAGAAAACTTGTACACAACATGTACTTAGAAGTACATGATGAAGAGGTCTTTATCAAGCATTTTGCATGCAATGATCTAGATCAATGACACATCATGTAGAATGAAACATCAACATAGACAACAACACTACTTTCCAAATCTCTAAATTTTTGTTTCTTAGAAGTATAAATGCACGACATTGCATTTTACCTTCTTCCTAAATTCTAGGAGTCACCCACCTAAGTCAAGGTGTAGGCACTGTTGAGTGGGATTGACTTCAAAGTAATTAAAACAAACCAACAAGCAATACCAACATATACATACAATATATACACATACATATATATCATTGTGACAATCTATATATACTATCTAAAATGGTATGGAAAAACATTTGTTTTTTAACTTTATCGGCCCTTTTAGTGAGGCTATATAATGTAATTTTATATTAAAAACAAAAATAAATTAATAGAATTTAATATATTTGAATATGGAACAAAATTTTCTTTTTTAAAAAAAAATTATAGATTTCACGTTCAAATTTTTTTTTAAAAAAATATAATAGACTTTGATATATGCTCACTTAAAAGGGAAAATTTTTTAAATAGATTTTTAAATATTCACCCAGAAGAAAATTTTTTAATATATTATGTTACGTTATTTAAAAAATTCGTAGATGAAAATCTCATCTTGTATAAAATAATAATATTTTAAAACAATTTTTTAAGAAAAATTTTGATATTGTTAATGTTTTATTGGCAGTAAAAATCTTCTTTTATTTGTTTCTTTGTTGAAAACTTTTCTTGTTGCTTTGATCATAGGTGAAGGGATAAAAGCCCTATGTAGGGATAAATTTAATAGTGACCTTAACTCAAATTAATTAGGAACTAAAATATCAGTACATTGGAAATAAACAAACTCTAAGGTTAAACATGCTTTTGAAATAAAAACAGAAACTACAAAGTAGAAAACTTACTCTTGTTGACAACTCTGCTAGAGGTGTTCAAAAAATAGTTGAAAATCGAACCAATTTACAAACTAAATTGCAATCGAATCGAAACTGAACCGCAATTGAAGGCATGAGATTTGATTCAGTTTATGTTAAATAGAAACCGCTTCTTATGCGATTCAGTTCGATTTAATTAAAACATTCAACCGAATCTAAAATCGAACCGAATACCTAAAATCTATATATATATATAACTAAACATATGAGTATAACTTACTTACGGTAGACTGCATTGGAAGTGGAACTTGAACGACACTCGAACTCAAATGGCATAGGCAAACAAAGACAACACCCTCCGGCACGTAAACCCTTATTTTCATTCTAAAAGTTGAAAAATCATGTTTCTAATTTTTATATTGTTTTTAAATTTTAATATTGTAGGCACTAGGCAGAATATCGACAATATTCGAAACTTCTATGTTTTTTATTTGATTATTGTACAAATTAATTTAATTTATGTGTGTAACTTTGTAGGACTTTTATTTATGTATAATATTCATATAGGATTTTGATTCAAATATTTATGCATAAACAGTTCAGTTTTGGTTCAATTTTCATTAAGCATAAGCGGTTTGGTTTTTTATTCAGTTTGACACATATGGACATTCGATTTAGCTTCAAACTAAACCAAATAGAATTGTGAACACCCTTGGACTTTGTATCTACCAAACGTCAAATTGAGGCACCACCACTTGGAGACTTTCCTATTCTTTGAGAATGAAATTTTTGTTTGTGGAAACCAAAATTTGAAAGGAAACTTTGAGAGAAATCTCAATACACAGAGTTCCTTAAACCCTTTTCTGCACTACACTAATATCTAGTCTGAAGAAGAGGGAGGTTGAGAGAAAATGAGAACGTGGGAAAACCACCCACATTCCCTATTAATTTAATAACTTAATCTTAAATTAATATTAGGTTAACTTTCATAAATAGAACAAACGGGCAAAATATTTACGACCTGTGTCACAAATTGAAAAAGCCCATGGAACTTACAATTTTTTAAAAACATTCAAGATTTGTCCTTCCTTATCATTGTCTTTCTTTTTTTCTCTTTTACAGTCTTTTTTCTTTTCCTCTTCTACAATTTTTTTTAAATATTTCCATTTGCCCTTCCTTTTCATATTCTTTCTTCTGCAATTTTTCTTTTACTTCTCATCGTCTTTTTCTTGTCTTCTGTAATTTTTTTCTTTTCCTTTCCATCGTCTTGTTTTTTCTTCAATAATTTTTTAAAAAAATTTCAAACTATTATTTGGTTCAAGATCGTGTGTCAAATATAAAAAATTGTGAAAAAATCGTTGGAATATTGGATTGCCAAATGTAAACGACTGTGTATAAAAGTAGCCGAATCTAAATGATCGTATTCCAAATATAAACAATCTTGTACCAAATCTAAACGATCGTGTACCATAAATTTTTGAAAAAAAAATCGTTGAGATTTGGCTATCTTAATTTAAACGATCGTGTGTCAAATGTAAATGATCGTGTACAAAAAAATCTTGGAAAAAATCGTTTAGATTTGGAAACCAAAATTTAAACGATCGTGCGTCAAATCTAAACAATTGCATACTAAAAAAATCTTGAAAAAAATCGTTTAGATTTGGCTATCCAAATCTAAACGCTCACATAGAGAATAATAGTCAAATCTAAACCATAGTTTTCCAAATATATTACGCGCGCTAGATTTCCAATTAACTACGGGGCATTTTTTAAATTTTTCATTATAGGCCTATGACCTTTTTTTCTTTTCGAAATTATTCTATATGATGTAAATATTTTGCCGCTTTCTTCTATTTTTTAAAAGACCCCTTAATATTAATATTTAATTAATTAATTAATTAATTTAATATTTCATTTAAATTATATTTAATGAATATCTCTTACATATAGTTTAATTAATATAATTTAACTAATTTAATTAAATCAAATTAAATTGAAGTATTAATTAACTTCTAAATTAAATATTTAATATTTAATTTATTCCAAATTTGAATCATATTCAAATATAAATTTTTTTCATAACAAATAGTTTTAATGTGTACCATATACACATTAAATTTTACTTGTAGTTTTAATATAAATCTAATTCACAATAAATTAATATTTGCAACTCATTCAAATATTTTATTTTCATTAAATTAATTTTGAATTATATCCAAAATTAAATTTATATATTAAAGTTTAATTAAAATATAAAGTTTACACTATAATATATCACCATACATTATATAAATTTCCAAAGTAAATTTGAACATTTCAAATTATGACCAATACAAATAAATCTCATTATCCTTTACGGGTTAGGAAGGGGATCTAATGGACCTACAAATCAGAAACTACAACGATATGAGATTAATTGGCTAAACTCATTAACCACATTAATCAATATCCATTAACTGTGTGTACACTCCACTAAATACTCACAGCTGAACTCTTCTCACTGTAGATATATTTTTGTGTCCACGGATATAGGCCAATAACAGTAAGTTAGTCCTTCACGAGTGATCGTAACACTAGTTGGGTCAATCTACCATTTTACCCCTGAGTACCTCTAATCCTTAAATTCCAGTGCTCCTCCAATGAACAATCTGTTTATGATCCTACCAATAAAAAGAAACCTCTCTCGTGCCATAGAGAGGGTAGTGCCCTTTGTTCAAGACCTGGAGGCACCATTTAAGGAAACACTCATCTACTTATGCTAAAGTAGGAAAGGAGTGAATTCCATCTTGTGTAATTATGTTCCCAGCTCCCCACTCGGTCTTGTCTCCAAAATGATAAGCTTATTGAGT